>SNQJ01S0104435.1:113451-138613 GCA_010110895.2 Picea sitchensis | reverse complement strand
AATAGAAGCTTCCGCTTCTAGAAGGATCTTCCTCTAGATGCTTCTTTTTAGTATAAATAGGATTCGAGGGTATGAGAACCCTAGCTTGGATATTATTGTAATAGAGCTCTGCTCAACTGGAGGTTGCCCCCTCGAAGAGGCCTGTGAACATTGCTTTCAGATTCAAAGTGTTATTTCTGTTGTTATTCTTATATCATTTCAATGTTATTGTGGTGAATGTTCTTGTTATATTGCTTTTATTCTAGCATTACTAGCATTTTATTTATGTTTTGCATACATTTTATATCTGGTATATTACAAACCTTTTCTCACACAAAAGAGAACTTAAGGCTCTCACATAAGTGACATTTCTTCAAACACCAGAAGGAATACATTTGAGCTCTCTCTCCACCAAGGGATGATCCATAAAGGATTCATGCCT
Organism: Picea sitchensis; assembly: GCA_010110895.2. Classification (NCBI taxonomy): domain Eukaryota; kingdom Viridiplantae; phylum Streptophyta; class Pinopsida; order Pinales; family Pinaceae; genus Picea; species Picea sitchensis. The sequence continues at coordinate 138,192 of SNQJ01S0104435.1, read as the reverse complement.
AGAGCTTTACATAGGGGGTGTATATAGTTTTCCTTAACTCCATAATTCAAGAAGACAAGATCCACAAATTTAGGATTTAATAACCACTCAAGGACAAAAATGAGAAAGCATCTCAACCAACTTAGAAGACCCTTAACTTCCTCCTTGAGACTAGGAAACCACTTGTAATAAAATGAGGAAGAGTCAAAACCAATTCATGAGACTCCCAACTTCCCCCTTAAAACTAGGAAACTAATTGTTGGATTCTCACATAAAACTAAATTCCCATTTTTACAATTAAATGAATAATACGTGAGATTCTCAAGCATTAATCATTTTTCCAATTTGTATGACTAATACATGAGTTTCTCATACTCATTTCAAGTATTAATCATTTTTTTTTACAATTTAAATAAATCATTCATGAGCATTAATTATTCTTTGCCACCTATCATCAATTAGCATTTTAATGATCTTCTTCATGGTATGCAAAGTAATAGTTCCATGTGTGGAGATCCTCCTGGATCATGACGAGACAATCAAACGATTGGAATATAAATAGAGGAAGTTGAATGATCAAGATGATGAATAGTAGGCTTCCAAGGTTGGCTAAGTTTGTAGCCATCTTTGCTATTGAAGTTATTAGGATGTTTTTCAATTTCGAGAGCTTCCCGAATGAGGCGAGAAGAGTAATGTGGGTCTGAGGCTAAAATGTTAGTTTGATCAAAGAAAATTAGGTGCTTGGATTTAAAGGAGTGTTTGGCAATTCGGTTGTAGGTAGTATCAGCTATGTGCTTTTTAAGATGAGATTTGAAGGATCTACTAGTTTGACCTATATACGATTTCTCACAGGATTGAAGAATTTGGTAAACTCTTGGGCCAAGCATTGGGTCGGATTTAACTTTAACAGTTCTAAAAAGTTTTTGTTCAGAAAATTTTCTAGTATATTTAGAATTTTTTTTAAAGGTAGGTTTTTTTTTCTTTCTTCCTTAAACGAAAATTGTGTGTTTTTTAATTTCAAGGGTATTTTAAAAATAATAATATTTTTTTATTCAAAAACAAATTCCACATTTTTTTCTTCTCTACTATTTGTTTTTCTTTTATAATGATTTTGGTCACAACAACACTAGACTTTTAGGTAATGGTTTCAAAAATGTTGCAATTTTAACTCCCCTGCGCCCCTCCCCCCCCCCCAAAAAAAAGGGTGGGGTGCTATCAGTAACACCTATTTTCGATTTGAGTTTTGATTTTGAGATTTTGGTTACACGGTACTAGTTGTTAAGGCCATGATTTCAAAAAAGTTGTGATTTTAAGCCCAAAAAAGGGGGTTGTTACTATTCACGGAGTTGATTTTAAGGTTTTTGTTGGGAATGACACTAGTTGTTAAGGCCATGATTTGAAAGAAGTAGCAATTTTGACCCCCAAAAAAAGAGGGCATTGTTGTTGGCACCACTTTTCAATTCAATAGTTGATTTTAAGGTTTTTGTTGGCAACATTATAAGGTTGTTAATGCAATAGTTACAAAAGGTGGTAATTTTAACACTAAAAAAAAAGGTATTAAATGTAACACCACTTTTCAAAACGGTGGTAACAACAATGACTAAATGTGATCATTAAAATAATGAAAACTGTAGAGGATTCTTGTCAAGTTAATAACTATGTTTCAAGCTATAAGAATTTCTAGAATGACGTTTTTTTACTATTCTTTATTTCTTTATGCAATAAAACTTGTTGCAACCATAAGATTTATTCTTAAGAAAACCCCTCCATTGGTGAGAAAAAACCATGAGTGTGACAAGAAAACAAAGGGATTTCAAGCTATTCAAACTTGGTTCTTGCTAAACAAAGCATGAGATTAGCAAATGCATAAATGATTCATTATATGTATAACGATGTGTTCATTAAACTCTAAAACATTCTACCAATAGTTTCAACTTTCTCCTCACCCTCTTATTGTAATAAAACTCTCCAACACATTGAGATTGCTTCTTGATCATTCCTTCCATATATATGCATGAAAAAACATGAATTGCAACAAAGGGAAAATAAGTAAACAACATTATGCAAACTCACAAGTCCAACTCATTCACTACAAATAAGAGCTCTTCATTTGCAATCTCACTCCTACAATAAACTATTCAAGAAAGCAATCACAAATATTATTCAATACAAGCAAGAGATTTTCATTTACACTATCATTATGGTAACAAATTGTTCAAGAAAGTTCACAATGTTGAACCAAAACCATTCCTTTACCCGTTCCTCATTATTTTGGAAAGCACAAACAATCACCAATGAAGAAAAAACAATATGAGATTCCTTCATCTACTTGTTGAGAAAGGTAGAGCATCGACATGTGAAAAAGAAGTATCTGTTGTAACCATTCCCAAAAACAAATTAAATTTGTGCTCAAAGGAGACTATCAAGCGTCAGATATAATGGAGGCGTTATAGAGAAGTGTTGTACGTTTATAATCTAAAATCAAATTTTCATCAATTTTAATAAAAGAAAAACAACGATAAATAAGGAGAGGACATGTGTTTTCAATGAGATCAAACAAAAGTATTCTTGACCAATCTCTATGCAACAAGAGGCACATAGAAAATGCTAGGAGTTGTATATTAATGCATGTTTGGAAAAATGGTTAAGCGACATCTTTAAAGTGATTTGATACTAGCCCAAATCCAATGGTGGACGTAAGATCTTGATCAACCATCCTTATTGATTGTGGAGCATAGATGGATCGGTTTTTAACACACCTTATGGCTTTCGCAAACTGGAAACCACTCTCATCTGCGTGACTACTTCCTAGCAATTGCAAAGGCAAACTAAAAAATCACAAAACCGCCTTTGTTACCTCATCAAACTACTTATATAAATTTAATGGAGCTCCACCATATTTAAATTTAATGCTAGTGGGTAAGAGTGTTCAATGCATCGTATTCTAGGTCATCTAAGCTCTAGTTAAAAATGACAAGTGTTTATTTGGCATTGATGATTTGTAGTATGTTTCCCATACAAATAAAGGTGGTCGTATTATGAAGGAAGCTACATCAACAAAACTAAAATTCATTTGTTTTCATCATTGGAGGTTAATAGTTAAAAATCCGTTGAAAGTGTAAACTAGCAATAGGATTTCATCAAAATTCATGACAAACATGTATGGTTGTTTCCCTTTGCAGTTAGTTATATGCTTATCTCTTTCTTTAAAAAGGAAAAAGAAAACAAAACCTCAATTGAATGCAATCATGATTTTTAAGTAGAAACCTATCACCTTCGTTTAATCCATTGTGCATTATCCCAATTCTAACCAATTAATTGACTGAGATGGAAACATCGTTGAACCTCAACTTACAAGGAAAACTTCTCATGAAACATGCCAAGCCACATATCGATGATTTAGGGATGTTTGTGATAACTTTCCAACTTGGGAATGTGGCCTTTCTTAGGCAATCGTCCTAGTTACTTATCATTTCCACGAGTTTATTTCAATGTGTGCAAAGCTCTATAACCTAATTTAGCAAGTTGTCATGTCTTTCAGCAGTGCTCGGGTGATTTTTTTTGTTAGCTCATATGCCATTTAAGAGATGTTATTGTAGCCAAATAATCGCACGCTCATAGATGAGAAAGCCCTGGTTGCATAATTCAATTCCTTATATGTAGAACAAAAAGAATGTTTTCTAGTAAGGTTTTTTACCAAAAGGAGAAGATATTACTAAAATTACCTTTACCCTTTCAAGAAAATATATTTTCAAACTTGTCCTAAGAAATCATTGGTATAACTTGTTTAATCTTGGGATATGAATATGATGGCACAATTGATGAAGTTGTTCTAAGGTTCATTAATAAAATTGCACAAGTGGAAAGATTTAACTATTCTAAATATTTATTTGATGTTATACATGGTTAATTGGTCCAATTATGTTCTTTGAAGTGTTTTAGGTACCATTTTTTGTGATATATCTCATGTCATACTTTCAATTTTCTCATTTTGAACATTTGGGATTGAATAAAGTTGATCAGCAAAGTAACCCCCTTCTTGTAATAGAGTGGACACAAATTGTCATAAAGCATGGTCAGAAAAATGGTTTTAAAGTATTTATAGACCTATTCATGTATATTATTTATATAGTTGTTCAAAATGAATGTTGACCTAGGTTATTCATGGAATGCAAGCAATTGCTTGAGTTGAGTCTTGATTCTAAGGTAGGTGATTGATACCTTTTCGAAGAATGCATTATTCTCAAAATTTATGGTTCAGAACTTGAACCATATTACTCCTAGTCTTCCCAACCCTAAGAATTTTTTCCTTTGAGTACATTAGGCAAAGGTTAAAGTTAGACTTTATTCATTTTTATTCGAGAATTTAAAAAGTCACTTTTTCTTTGCCTGCTAAAGTATTTTCTTTTATAGTAAAAAATAATTTTGCTTTCCTCGTCATAGAGAAGATGGCAAAGTCTTTGAAATTCATGAAAGGTAAAGCTTGGTATTATGATCTGTACCATATTAATTCTAACTAGGGGTCGCAATCAATTATGTCCCTTATATTCATCATGCAGATTCAGAAATATAAATATTAGCAAATAAGGAGAGCTTGACAAAGGTACAAGAAGTTTTGCAACGATAACATGTCTTATCACGTGTAAAGCATGTTATCAAGAGGGAATCAGTCAGTCAACAAAATGTAGCAAGTCATATCATTCAAATTGATGTCGATCAACCTTCAACGTAGGTAAATGTTGTAGTAAGTTCCATTGCTACCATGGTAGTGAAACCAGATAGTTGTGCACTAGCATGTGAAATGGACTATACAATAGACTATCTTGATAAAATGGAAATGTTGAATAAGAGGATAGAAACAAAGGAACCAAATGAGCGAGATGAAAGTCAAACTAGTTGGCCATTGCCTAAAAGGACGAGAATAGAATCAAAATCGGAGGAAGAGTCAAAGGTAGAAAAGATTGAAAGTCAAAAAGGGGATGATAGAAATGCTAGCAAGTTAATTTTTGGCAAATCTATGACTTCCATTAATCAGATATTAGAAACTACCAAATTAAATGAATGTCACGAGATATTATGAGTGAAAAAGATTTATCAGTGAGTGAAAAAGATACAAATGTTTTTACTAAGATGGCTATGATTAAGAAGCAGTCCAAATAATCAAATGAAAAAACATTTTCTCAAATGAGACATGAAGGATTGGTGTATGTTTTAAACCATCACAGTATAACAATGCACACATATTCTTTATAAAACATAAATAAAATAATAGCATTCACACATAGTACTTAGAAATTTACCCTGGAAACCCATAACTGAGAAAACCAATAAAATGTTTAGAGTCGCACCTCTAACTCTCATTATATTAACTTCACCATTTACAATACAATATATATGATTCCACGACATCCAAAAGCCCTAATCTGTCCACATAGATTAGATTCCTTAACTGGAATTACAATACAATGGGTCGAAAATTTGTTGGTCAAAAACCACGCAAAAACATACCAAAAACAATCATGGGGGTATCCCTATTTGAATAAGTAAACCTATTCAGGTGAATTATAACCATGCAAGAATATGATTTACTTTAATGAATCCACAATATACGTAACAATGTCATGCACAAGAATTGCAATAAGTGAGTACAATGCTTTAAAGATATACAACTAAAATAATAACATGAACCACAAGTATACCCACTTGAAAGAGGGAATTAGGAGCTAGTAGATGTGTGTATCAAATCTGATATGTAAGATGAGCAATACTATCAACTTCAGATTTGCAATTATATCTATCATTCAACAAATAAAACTTCAAGAGGTTAGAACCACTTCATAGCTACTTTAGGACACAAAGAGTGAAGACATCTAGCATAAATCAAAGGTGCAATGTGTGTTTGTATTTATCACTTGATTATATGCTAAGAGAGGACAAACTTAGGGATGTCCTTCCACTTCTAAATTTGGTCTATAATAAAAACATTGAAATTTCAAATTTAGAGCATGAAAAAATCATCTAAGAGAGAGATTATGCACTAGAGATCAAGACGTTTTGGATGTTTCCACTTGGGAAAAATATATTTTGTGCAATAACAATCAAACAAGTGTTAGAAACATTTTCTAAAGATGTATAACTATTAACTAAGCAATATCTGGTAAAATAGATGGTGAATCCCGCTGGGATTTCACAAGTTAACACTTGGAATTCATCAAATAAATCTCTAAGTAAATGATAAACAATTGTTACCACATATCTAATTCACCACTAGATATGTAAGATAAACTTGGATAAATAATATATGAATGAAGTAGAGGTTGGGTATGAGTTAGAATACACCTAGAAGAACCAAACCCTAGCCTTAAGGTTTCACTAAATCTAATTTTTATTGCTACAATTTAATTTCCAGATTTGATAAATACCTTAAATCAGCGCACAAAACATTAGATAAGACCTTGAAGCTCCTCTCTATAGGGCCATTTTGCCTCCTTAGGGTTAGAGATCAATAATTAAGCACAAATACTAGGATAAATTTGTCTAGGAAATAAAAGAAATATTAACTTTAGACTAGACAATGAAAGAAATCTAAATTAATATTTTTCTTTGATTTTTGAAAGTCAAATTTCCTTCTAAACAAACAAAAAATAAAAAAATTTGAATTTTAGGATTTTTTGGTTGGTTGTTGAGAGAAAATTAGTGTCTTTTCTCCAATTAGGGCTTATGAGGTTAAGAAAGATGCCCCTCTAAGAATTGGTCACTTTTATCTTAAGGATTAGGGTAAGAGATTAAAACCCTGAGGGTAGAATAATCTCTAACCTAATCAAGATAAGCTAAGAGGACCAAGGATCTATAAGAAATTATTCCTCAAAGAAAAAAACCTTCACCAACAAGATCAACCATAACTTGAACAAAATACTTAAAACCCTTACCAAGGAACCAAGAGGAAAAACAAAGCAATGGATTAAGCACTTACCCAAGCTAATAAGAGAAGAAGGAAGGAACAAACCCTAAAATGTCTCATCTCCAAGTGGTATAGTAACCCTTCAAATGGATTGATCTTGAAAGCTAGTAGAAGTCTTGAATTGTCATAAAAAACCTTTAATGTACCGAGAAAGAGAGAGTTCCAAGAATCGACACCAAAACCTCCAATAGATAGATGTTCAATTAGTAGTATTCTCAAACGTTGAACAATAACAACTTGGAATGAGAGGATATCCTTTATTTATAGGTGAAGCTTCTACATCCTTCCCATTATTTATTATTTTTTATCTCCCTAAAATTAGTCTAGGAGACTCACAAAAAAGTGACTTGTCATCCATACAAAGGAGACAAAGTCAAATACAAGTATAACACGCCACATGCACATAAAACCCTCATGAGAAAGGGACGTCCCACTAAAGGAGGGGTCAATTTGATGTAGATGCTCAACATTCCCTTGAAAAAGTGTAGTCCAAGCCTCAAATAATGGTGTAGAAGCATCCCAATCAAGCAAAGGTCCAATGTCTAGCCTCCTTGTGAGGAAGGATCTCATGAAATGAGTGAGTGAAGCCCCAAACGATGGATGGCTCATTAAATAGTGTTCATTAACCCTCAAAAAGTTCCTCCAATGTAAGACTATGTGTATACCTTCAGTAAAGACACCTCCATGAAGTATGGGAATGATCCTCCAAGTCAAAAAAAATGGGTCATAAAACCCCCAACAGCTAGTATGACGTCCAAAAGAGAGGGTTGGCCCTCAAATCATGCATAAAATAGTTCCAAAAATGACCAAATGAGAGAGTTCCCTAGGATCCTCAACGTGGCATGTGTAGAGGATGTCCATGCAAGTGAAAATAGCTCAAATGTGCCTTAGAGGATGTGGCATATGCCTTGGGATACATGTACTACCTTGAGAACTAAGGCTCCCTTGAGAAACGTGAAACTGAGCAAACATTCACAAAATCATCTCTGAAAATAGGTGGCCAAAGTGTGATGAATACATAAGATAAGGATCCATGCTTAGGCATAAGGTAAATGTGATATACATAGGTGTGACAACCTTTACAACAAGAGCAGCACTTTTACATCATATACAAAGAAGTGAGAGAGACTAGAAACTCCCCCAAATCATGTGTCCTAGTAGTTCCACCCTCAAATGGTTGCATACCTACCCAAATCTTAAATGATCATCATTATGAAGGGTTATCAACATCAAGGGGCACCTGGCCAAAGCCATAAGAGCAATGCTTATCTTGAAGTGGGGAATAAAAAGATGGGCCATGATCGACCACAAGGGGTTTGGGGATACTACATAGGCCCCCTGCCAATACATAGAACATATAAGCATGGTCCAATACAATATATTGGTACAAATACAACCACACCTTTGGCTCATCATGATATAATGAGGAACATAATCTATTCATATGATGGGTCACATCTGGCGAAAAATGTAGCGTACACTTAAGCAACTCTAAGGTGTAACAATATCCATCATCATTGCATGTTTGTGCCCTCATTGGATATGAAATGATGCAAATACTTCTCATCAGTAAACTCATGACGAGGCTACATAAGCACTTTCAAGCAAATTAGAGCCCTTTTAATCAAGTAAAAACCATGAGGTGCAATAATAAGGAGATAATGCTCGTAATGCGAAGAATGCAGAAGGCAGAGACTAAAAAGGCAAACCAAATCATGATGTGACTTGATGTAACCAACAATAGTGCATTGAAAAGGCATCAAAGTTATGCACATCCTCATTCAAACATTTCAATTAACAACTTGTAGTCATCAATTAAGCACAAGACAACAAAATCAAGGGAGAGTAGAGTCGACTAATGTGGCTGATTTGAAAATATTTATCAAGTCACCAAGTCTGAAGACTTAGAGCAAAGTCTACCGATGAGGTTGATTCAAAAAAAAATTAGCACAAGCACTATTTGAGATATAAACATGTCCTTGGTGAGTTTTCATCTATTGTAGCACACTTGCTTGAGTTAGAACCCTCATATTTTACATGTAAAGATAGCATTGAAGTTTCCTTACATCTCAACTACATTGCAACATTACAATTTGATGAAACTAATGTGAGGCACACACCATGCCATTGGGCCACTGTGAAGGGCAAACTTAAATTTTTCTACATCAATTTCCTTTAGTTTAAATTCATTCGTGACTTTTGTTTAATGTTACAAATAATTAATTTGGTTGTTTGATTGATCTTCCGTATTGCTTGTATATGTTTGTTTGTTTGTAGGATTAATATTTCTTTAAAAAAATAATTTCAATGTTTCTTCTTAATTTCACAATTTTAATGAACCTCTATTTTGATTACAAGTAAAGATTTCATCAGATTTTTAGTTTGTATAGATATATAGCATAGTAAGATTTTTTGTTTTTATAATAAGTGAATAAAAGTGATGAAGGTATATAATAAGTTAATAAAAGTGATAAAGGTAGCAATGATTAGTTCAAATTTTAATTAATAATAATAATCTAATTTTAAGATCAAGGTCTAGCAAAATATCAAATTGATATCTTTAAGTGTTTACAAACATTTAACATATTTTCTACATAGACATGTTGAAAAAGTTTTAAATATAATTTTATTTTTTGATGAGAGAAAGATCAGACTTATGTCTAACATGAGAAAAGTCATGACTAATAATTCAACTTTGAAAATCGTTTAGAGGTTTGCAAACATTTATCTATATTTTTAATATAGATATAATTGGATTTTATTAATATTTTTTGGTATTATAAATATTTTCAATACAGATTTAATTATGGTATTATAAATATTTTCAATACAGATTTAATTCTCTATATTAAAGGAGGACTCAGAATACACTAAGATAAATAAAGGTGTATAGACATAAAGGAGGATTTAATTCAAACAAACATGTCTACCAAGATTATATCTCAAGGATAAAAAGAGATAAAATATATTCCACGGTTAAGAAAAATGGAATACTCACCCCCGACCTTATGTCATTCCATTTTATTGATTCACGATGTGGAGCCATAAAGAGGAAAGGCTTGTATCTGCTTGGGCATTTCCCACATCCAAACTATAGTTATGATGATTGCCCAAGATGTTCCATTTCATTGATTCACAATGTGAAGCCATAAATAGGAAAGGCTTATGTTTGCTTAGGCATTTCCCACATCCAAACTATAGTTGTGATAAATGCCCACTTAAAATTATGAGAAACAAACACAGGTGAGGTTGCGCTCACATTCTATATTATTGAATGAGGACTAATTACATCATTATATAGGAGACTATTCTACTTAGTCGATTACATCAAACCACAGAAAACTAGAATCTACATTAAGTGAAGTAGAGTTCAACTACGCTACCGACTCTTGACTAATAGAGTTCTTCTACGTAACTATCTCTTGCCACTGACTCTTGCTCCATTATTTCCAAGTCTCCCCCTTAATGGAGAATGGATTGACTCCTACACCTAATTTCTCCCTAAACAGCTCAAACTTAATCTTTCCAAGAGGCTTAGTGAAAATGTCAGCAACATTTTCACAAGTATTACAATACATAAGAGCTATTTCATTGGTCTGCAATTTTTCTCTAACAAAATGAAACTGAGCATCAACATGCTTTGTTCTTGCGTGAAAAATCGGATTATTCGTCAGCTTGATTGAACTTTGATTATCACATTTGATCATCGTAGGTTCATTTTGTTCTTCTCCAACATCTTGAAGAAGTCTTCTCAACCAAACTGCTTCACAAGTTGTTGCACACAAAGCTTTATATTATGCTTCAGTAGAAGACAAAGATACAGTAGGTTGTTTTTTACTGCTCCATGAAACAACCCCGGATCCAATGCCAAACGCATATCCAATGGTTGATCTTCGATCATCCGGATTTCCAGCCCAGTCAGAATCTGAGTAACCTGTCAACTCAACATCATATGCATCAGTATATTTAATACCATAATCAAGTGTTCCTTTTAGATACCTAAGTACTGCCTTTGTTGCATTCCAGTGGCTTTATAGAGGTTTCGCCATAAACTGACTTAACACACTCACAAAGTATGCAATATCAGGTTTGGTTGTGGTGAGATAATTCAAACTACCCACCATCTGTCTATACATAGTGACATTCACCTCCTTCGAACCATCATCACAAGAAAGTTTCACATTCTGCTACATGGGAACAATAGAAGATTTACACTGATTCATTTTAAATCTCTTAAGTACTTCTCTGACATACTTACTCTGACAAACAAAAGTTTGGCCTGCATTTCTCCAAACTTCAAGACCTTGGCAGTAGTGTAACTCACCAAGATCTTTCATTTCAAAAACTTGTGACAATTGCTCCTTGATTTCATCAATTAATTTCTCTGTATTTCATGTAATTATCAAATCATCAACATATAAGGAAATCAATACTATATACGCCTGCGCATCAAATTTGGTATACAGATTTGGATCACTTTTGCTCCTCATGAAACCCTGTTGAAGAAAGAAAGAGTCTGTCTTCTCATACCCTGACCTAGGTGCATGTTTTAGTCCATACAATGCTTTCTTTAACTTACACACTAAGTGTTCTTGCCCATGTTCCACAAACCCTTCAGGTTGAGTAAGGTAAACCTCCTCCTTTAACTCACCATTCAAAAATGCAGATTTAACATCTAGTCGGTGTAGCTTCCAATGGTACTTTGTAGCTAAAGCAATTAACAATCTTATAGTATTCAATTTAGCTACTGGTGCAAATGTTTCAACATAATCAATACCTTATGTTTGTGAATACCCCTTTGCAACCAATCTAGCTTTATATTTATCCATACTACCATCTGATTTAAACTTGGGTTTGTATACCCATTTGCATCCAATGGGCTTCTTATGTTTAGGCAATTCAGTGAATTCCCAAGTATTGTTTTTCATTATAGATTCATATTTTTCCTCCATTGCATTTCGCCATTCATCATGTTCGTTGGTTTCATCAAAACTCATGGGTTCTATGACATTTGAAATGCTACTTATTAGGGCATAGTCTCTATACCTCTCAGAGAGCCGAACCTGTCGTGAAGATCTTCTCAACTGATTATCTTCCTCCCCACTTTGTGAAGATCTGTCTTCGCCTATAGGTGAACTATGACTGCTTGAAGTGTCCATATCATCAAGTCCTTCTTGTTGCGGTTGTGGTTGTTGTTGTGGTGGTTGTTGTTGCTCTTCTTTAACTCCTTCATCAAGAAGTCTATGTCATTCCTCATGACTATTGTTGTCATGATTTCCTGCTTCCTTCTCATGGAAAAGTACATCTCTACTCGCAAATACTTTGTGAGTAGAAGGATCAAACATTTTGTATGCTTTGAATTCAGAACAATACCCAATAAAAATACATTTAATGGCTTTAGCATCCAATTTCTTCCTATTCTCCTTTGGAATATGAGCAAAAGCCTTACACCCAAATACTTTCAAATTATGAACTGCAGGTTTGGAACCATACAAGGCTTCGAAATGAGTAACATTATCAAGACACCTTGTTGGACTTCTATTCTTTAAATAAATTGTAGTATTTATGGCTTCAGCCCAAAATGCATTTGAGAGATTCTTACCTTTCATCATACTACGTGCACACTCTACCAGAGTTCTGTTTTTCCTTTCAGCGACTTCGTTCTGCTGTGGAGTGTGAGGTAATGTAAATTGTTGTACTATTCCATAATCTTTGCAATATTTGATGAAGTCCCCGGATTTATACTCTCCCCCTTGATCTGAACGGAGGATTTTGATGGATTTTTTTGTCTGTTTTTCCACCATGGTTCTGAATTCCTTAAAGTAATCTAAAACATCACTTTTTCTTCTAAGGAAATAAACCCATGTGTATCTCATGCAATCATCAATAAATAACAGAAAGTAAAATGCACCTTCTAAAGACCTAGTCTGCATAGGCTCACAAACATCAATATGCACAAGATCTAACACATCTCTCTTTTTCCTATCAGGATTAGAGGGGAATTCATCTATGTGCATCTTTCCTAATGCACATCCATCACAGGCAACATTCACATTCTTTAACATGGAAAGTCCTTCAACCATATTTTTTTTCTGTAATAACAATAAATCAGGATGATTGATGTGGCCATACCTTTGATGCCAAAGAATCTATGTTGGCATAGTTGCAGAAGTCAGTGTGTGATGTGCTTTGCTGGTAACATCAAGTTTGTATAGGCCTCATGCTCTGACTCCCGTTGCTACAGTTTTGAATTGGTCCAACAGATCCTTCACTATGCAATAATTCTTGAAGAATTCAACCTTCAAGTTCTGATTTGTGATGGTGGACACAGAGATCAAATTTTTATTTATCCCTGGCACATACACCACATTGCGAATGTGACGAACAGTACCATTCGACAATGTCACAAGAATGTCTCCATATCCCTTGATCTGATGAGCGCGGTCATCTCCAAGATATATGTTGGCACCATTCTGTGTTTCTTTAAAATTAGCATACCAACTCTTATTACAAGTCATATGTATTGATGCTCCGGAATCCACAAACCAGGCATCAATATCATCTGTTTCAGCAGATAAAGCAGCGTTAGACACAAATAGCGTAAGATCCCGTGAATCAAAATTCAGGGGTTCATCAACATCATCACTAGCAACAAACAATCTGAGATCATGATTTGAAGATTTTTCTACATAATGACATGAATGTGTTCTAGGTTTATTCCTAGCCTCGTCACTCTTATTCTTATGACAGTCTTTAACAATATGTCCAGGTCGACCACAATAAAAACAACTCTTTGACTCATTCATGTCAGATTGCATACCTTGATTCGGCCTTGGAGATTGTCTTCTCTGCCATGAATTGTCTCATCTGCCTCTTTCTCCTAATCTCCCTCTCGTAGATTTATTATTTAACCACAGTGCCAAATCTTTATTCTGAAGCTTCAGATTCTCGTGCCTCTCTTCCTCTTGCAGCAAAATACATGTCAGTTCTTCAAAAGTAGGAGGTTTCTCCCTTGCTGTGAGACCTGTTATGAACATATGATAATCTTCTAGCATACCATTTAAGGTAATAGTGACAAGATCAGTGTTGGAAATTGTTTCCCCTATATTTCCTAGCTTGTCTTTCACCTCTTTAATACAACCCAAAAATGAACTAGCAGATTCATTTCCATCAATCTTAATGCCTAGCAATTTAGTTTTCAGGAACAAAATGTGATTTGTGTTGATAGCTTCATACAATGCTTTAAGCGTTGTCCAGGTTTTAGCAAAAGTGTTAACTTCTCTAATATGTGAAATTATGTTATCTTTAACAGACATGCGCAACAATACCTTTGCCTTGTTTTCGCGTTTATCCCAGTCTTGGATCTGTGTTGTTGTCGCACCAGCAGCCGCATCTGGTTTCACTTCAGTGCCCTTCGCAGTGGTCCAAACGCCATAGCCTTCCATGAGTGTCTGCATCTTGAATTTTCAGTTAATGAAATTCAAGCCATCTAACTTGTTGGCTTCGTTGAGGAGGTCTCCGCCAGAGGATTCGTCATCTCTGCAAGTGTTTGTTCGTTCAATCAAACAATAGATCCTTGTATCACCAAACACACTTCAATCCTAAAGATGGTGAATCACCAAGAATATCAAACTTTCGTCAAGTTTTAGTCCGTCGCTCTACCTTCGGATCCACCGATCCATCTCTATCTCGGCTCTCAGCTTTCTTAAAAGAAATATAAAGAAACCTTAACACCACTCCATGCATAAAATATATATAAATTTCTTAAAAAATAAACTTCTTTTTTTTTAATACACACTTATATCCACCTTAATAAACTTTAATATCCACTTTATAAATTTTATAAAAAATATCCACTTTATAAAGTTTATTCCTCACAAAATATTCACTTAATAAAAAGTTTATACTTCACATCCACTTTAAATCATAGGCCATCCTATAATAACTCCTTCACAATTTATAAAGTGAAAAAATTTAACTCACCAATTTAAATCGTGGCACCAATATAACCTCACGCTTTAACCTTGCACTCAAAGCTCATGCAGTAAAAATACCATGCAGTAAAAAAAAAATGAAAATTTACGCTTCATGAAAACTCATGATTTGGGGCGGCTCTCTCTCAAGAACCCACGTGTTTCCGCACCTCATGCTTATATTAGAGTGCGGCGAGTCCGCACCTCACTATGCACTTGGAGTGTGGAAATCTCACGCGTTTCCACACCTCACGCTACTATTAGAGTGCGGCGAGTCCACACCTCACTATGCACTTGGAGTGAGGAAATCTTTAAGGATTTACGCACTGTAATACACAGCTGGACTGCGGAAATTTTAGGTTTTCAAACGTGTGTAAAGTTTGAGTAGTATGTCGCCGCAGCCTTCCAAAGGAGGGACCTGCGGACTTCTAGAAATTGACGCACCTCCCTTATGTGGCTCCTCACTTCCGCGGCTCTGATACCAACTTAGAATTATGAGAAACAAACACAAGTGAGGCTACGCTCACATTCTATATTATTGAATGAGGACTGATTACATCATTATATAGAAAACTACTCTACTTAGTCAGTTACATCAAACCACAGAAAACTAGAATCTACATTAAGTGAAGTAGAGTTCAACTACGCTACTGACTCTTGATTAATAGAGTTCTTCTACGTAACTATCTCTTGCAACTGACTCTTGCTCCATTATTTCCAAGTTGCCCATGGAGACATCTTGGTAGGAGGTTCATCTATTCATGTTGATGGTAAAGATACTATCCAGTGTTTCTAGCTATGATGCTTATCTACACAAAGATCAAAACCATAGGTTGTTGGAACAAACACGCTTGTGGTGGGTTAGAAATACATTGTTTACTGGAGTACAAATTCTGACATCAATGCTTAGAAGAACACCCCACAAAATTGCTCTTGGATGCGCTTGTGGGAGGTCAACGCTCTTAGCATCAAAAACTTGCCAAATTGACCTTTACTGAAGATCAACCCTCACTTGAGTTCAAGTAAGACCTTTTAGGATAAAGTAGGCCCTTCAAAACTATATATATGAGAGGTTGACCTCTCATTCAATCAAGACCAACCCTTACTTGCACTCAGCTAAGACCTCAC
The DNA here is from genome assembly GCA_010110895.2 of Picea sitchensis. NCBI lineage: Eukaryota > Viridiplantae > Streptophyta > Pinopsida > Pinales > Pinaceae > Picea > Picea sitchensis. The sequence goes on along the minus strand of SNQJ01S0104435.1, from coordinate 122,151 downwards.
GACCAAGTAGGATACAGTTAAACATCATCAGGAATGGTAGATGTAATGATTGGCATCTCTCACAGAAGCCAAGCAAGACTGTTTTATAAGTGCATTTTAGTTTGCACTTAACCAAAAAAATCCAAAGCAAGCATATTGCACTATAGAGCATAATTGAATGCATAGGCAGGAATATAGTCACCAAGAAAAAGTGCATATAAGAAATCTATGGAGTCTGGACCAATGCATTTCTTCTCTGCTGCATTTTGGATGCCAAGCATTACATTGGCATGCATATCTATAGTTGGTTTCCTCAAAATCTTGATGTTTTTAATATTATTCTAATCTCTCTCTCTGACACACATACATAGAAGAAGTCTGCCTTAATCTACTTTTGAGACCTTTTGAATTTATTATGATGGGTTGTGCATTCTGCAACATAGTACACAACTATCATTCAGAAGCAACAAACAAAAATTTTCATTTTGTGTTTCCTTTGCACCTTCATATAAATTATGTTACAACTATCAAGAATCTTAGTGTAAGTCATTACACTCATGATAAGGCAGAGCTATGTTCCAAAAGAAAGCTGTCTGGTCTGTTTCTATCTTTAATTAATTAATTATTAATACATTCGGGCAGGATAGTGTAAAGCAAGAAAAAAATCATCTCATATGAGAGAACAGGCATGAAAAGATACAGTTTGATATAAAATCATCAACTGTCTTCCATCTGCTTCCACCTCCTATCATGCTCCATAGCTGAAGGCTATTATGAATGTCTAAAATTTCATGCTGCATAAGCCTCATGGTAATAACCATTTCCAACCCTAAAGACAAAGTGTGTGCATTCTGGTTTGATGTTATATAAACAATTAAGCATTTCCTAAGCTTCAACATTCATTCACAGATCAGTTTCTACATTTTCCGAATTTCCTCAATTTTGGCATTGTGAGTGATTCACACAAGGAAGCTTACATGACAGCACACTTTCCATGACTTTTATGTGACTTTCTGATCTTGGCATCTGGAGTTGCATTGCTTTCACCATCTTCAGATTGGTGAACATCATCAGGATGAAAATCAACCTGCTGATAATTTTTATTGAACTTGAGCTCTCCACTCTCAGATGTAACAGTAACAGCAGCCTCTGTGAAATCAATTAGGTGTTTAATCACATCACATTGCTCAGTTTCATGGCGGGATTCCAGCCGTTGTAGCTCCTTTTGGAGTTTATCACTTTCTGTTTGAAGAGCCTCTTCAAATGCCATGTCAGGGTACCTACGAGACAAAGACTTCCTCAACACCATAGAATCTGCCAAAGTGCAGTCAGATTTTAGAAGTGTCTCCCGATCTCTCTTCTCCTCGTCATCAAGTGTATACTCTTGCTGGTCCTTTTCTATTGCCTGCAGCTTCTCCTGCAAAGTCATGAAATTTGGTCAGAATCTAGAGAAATTCAATGCATGATGGTTCAGCTGAAAGAAACTAGAGAATGCAAAGTGTAAATTTCACTATGCTGCAGAAAAAATGAAAAACACAAACCATTCATGCCACTGCAATTTTACTGCAAAGTTGCATTTATCTAATATCTCAATCGTGCTTGTGTGGATGAAATGGGAATCGATAATTTAACAAGGGATTCATCATTTCATTTCCAATACTATCTGACAGGCAAACCATTATATTTCAGAGTTGATATGCATTTGGTTAGCACAACTTGGAGTAGCTTTATTATCTTAGACAAACTTTCTGATATAGAAGAAATGAGTTTTACCAAGACCTGAAACTTGGAAGGAAAAGATAAATGTCATTTGGGCCTTGTTACGGTTCAGCGAACTTTATCACAAGAGAGAACAATCATCCAAACAATAGGCACATAAGTGCAATAAACAGGCGCTGCCATATTGTCCCAGAAAGCTCAACTGATTTCATTACACTAAGTGCCTATATATAGGCATACAAGTATACATTAAACCACTATCACAAAACCATGGTTGGACCACTATCGAGTCATACACATAACACGAGGGATAATACATCAATGAGTGGTCATTAACCACTCTTAACAAAAGAAAACCTGAAAATAAAATCCGATTATATATATTGGTTCACATACTTAGGTACAATCCAAATGACTATTAAGAGCTTTGAGTCAATGCCTTTATAAGTTTCAAATTTCAATCCTTAATACAGGTTCAGGTTGAAGGCAAAGGGAAGGAAAAAGAGGTTAAAGCATTTCATAACAAAAGATGAGGACCTAAATATTCTACTCGGTTTTATCTCCTAGTACCCATTATGTTGGCCCAGTGGACTGTCTGTCCAGACTCCAACCTGTCCGGTATCAAACAACAATTCCAAGACTAAATGCTTGTTAACATCAATACTCTCTATTTAGCTATTTATTTATTTCTACTTCCTTCTGTTTGTTTGAGGATAGAACAAGATTAATGGTTTTCATCCTACTCACGGTAACCAAATACTGTTTGGAAAAAGAATCACTCAGGAAGTCTTGACCAAGATAATCTTATGTTGTAAGGTCCCTCTAGTCAGTGCCTGCTTTCATTAAACTTGCAATTGATAAATGACTATTTTGATCCCCCTCCAGAAATATGTCATTTTGCAGAAACCCCCAAAAAAGGATGCAGAAATAGCTCATAGTTTATTTGGCATCTTATTCCTATTTCTTATTAGGTTTCAACTCCAATAATGATACATCAAATCCTTGAAAATAAATGTGGACCATATTCGTCCAATCACTTCAAATCCATTTTGAATGGTTTTCTCATGAAGATTCTGTCGGAGAAGCAAAATGCAAGGTCCAATATTAATATTGTAATGTATTAATGTGACCATGTAACGTAACAGTGAATGTTAATGATTAAAAGGTTAGTTAGGTGGTTAGATATCTAATTGTCTTAGGATTATATATATGACACAATGTACGATGAGATACATGAGAGAGTGGTATTTGTGTATACTGGGTGATGTATTGCTGTAACATACTGTTTGATGAACTACATTTATTACTCTCTCCATGTATTGTGTGTGTGTGTTTATTTCATGTGCATATGGAATTCTAAAAATCAAACATGGTTTCAGATCCATGTGTGGGGAAGCCCGTAGATGAAGTTCATGTGCGTGCTTCAAAATCATGTGTAGGCAGAATTCGAGTCGATGTTGAGACGTATTTGAACATGGCAAATTCAAGTAAAGTTCATTGTTTTTATTTGAAATATAATATTTAATATAATATAATATTTAAGAAGAATTATCTGGAGGAAAGTACCGTCAAAATTTGGATTAGGTTTTGGAAAATACGCATCCTGATGGTTTCCTCAATGAAGCGGTTGGCCATTGAGCAGCCTGTAAGCAGCCATGTCTGTGAGAAAAGTACGAATCTCCATCTAGTTGGACATGAGGAAAAACACAGAAGGGGGTGTGAGAATTTTGTTAAAGAGTTCCTATTAGTGCAATTTGTTGGCAGAAGATTTGACGGATAACTGACTGGGGGGGGATTTGATGAGTTGCTGCTGAAATGCCAGTATTGTCTTCTCTTCTTTGAACTGCCCATAAAGGGCAAGGGATTAACTCCTCACATATAGCAGGAGAGACGCAATGAAGGAGTGTCTTGGACATTTGAATGCATGGTAGTCTGCTTTTGATGGTTAGGCTAAGATCTTTACTGTTCCTTGGGGGAAGACCCAGAAAGGTGGGCACAGAAGAACATGCAGAAATGCACTAGTGCAATGCAGTGCTGTAGCCGTGTGATTCTCATGTAGCAGCACATGATAATGCACACGAATCCTGTCTGTATTGCTGCGGCGTGGAACCTGAGTAAGCTTATTCTGATTCCAATTCTTTTTTTAACCGTATTTTCAAGTTCAGAATTTGGGTTGGCGCATGAGCTGATGGTTGGAAGATTGTTGTGCCGGATTGGTGGTATAGGAAGAAGTGTCTTAGTGTTGTATTTGTTTGAGGTTGGTGTGAGCTAAGTCACATGGTTCAGGTTCGCATTTGGGTTCAGCAAAGAACGATTAGGTTCGATTCGAATTCAAATTTTCCAATGAGGTTCAGATGAGATTCATCTATATACATTTTTCGAGATATATATATATAGACTTTAAAACCCCCCCTTGAGGCTTGGTCGATTCGATACAATCTATGTTGGTTTGCATAACTGATGCCCCACAAACAGCGCCATTGAACTGTCTTCTATATTAAGATAATAATTTAGTTACAATGGAGTTACGTATAACTGACCAACTACCAACTACCTGTAACAGTAGACAGATTAATTAAGAATGTAATTACATTATTCTAACACTCCCCCATAATTACATCCGTTAACAACATTAACTAGAACTATCACCAGCTTCCCTTGGACTAGGATTTTTTCACTATGGGCTTCATTTTTTATGGTTCATCAACACATTAGACTCCCCCTTAATCATAACTTGGTCCTCCGACTCCTAACCATCTCACATTCTGAGATTACTCCATCTCACATTCCCCCTTTTAATCAAAGATTCAACTTCTCCGATTCAACATCAAGCTAGCATACGAGTACACTTGTCACCCTCGTACCTACCCTAGTGGTTCATTCCACAACTTGATGCCACATCCTCTCTATGCATAAGAGGGATACACCATGTGCTACGACGCTACTTGTATGCCTGAATAACTGGGCTTACAACAAACCTGGGAAAATCAACTTGCCTATGGCTAGACTTTTACAACTAGGACCAAAACTCTTTGGGGTGTCGGGTACAACCGACCATGCACCCCCTCATTACAACATTTCATGTCAGGTACAACATTTCATCACTTGGGTTGTCATCTTGATCCATTTCCCACACGATCTCTTGCTAATGCCTTCTCTCCACTGCTTCACAGTGGGTTCTTATATTCGTTGGTCACTCTTAAATATTATTGTACCAAAAATTTTGTTGTAGATTCGGTCTATTCACCTTCTTCGACAGTCCACGAGAATCCTCAATCTTGTTGCTGGAGACCTTTCTTGCAAACTTTCTTCTTTGACAAACCATTGGAATCCTCAATCTCACTGCTAGAGACCATTCTTACGGACTTCCAGGCTGATACTGCATTCCAAATCTCTTCTTGCTTATGGCTAACCTTTCTTCACTTGGGATCTTTTCACCCAGTGATTCCTCGACTTTCTTGTCTTTTTCTCTCCACACTTCTTGCGGATTGTATGGCTGAGATTTCTTCTTGTTGACTGCACGACCCTTTCTTGCAACAAATTCTTCTTGCTGACTTCATGACCCGTTCAACGATCTGTCGATCCTTTCTTCTGCCGATGCACACGATCTGTCGATCCTTTCTTCTGTCGATGCACACGATCTGTCGATCCTTTCTTCTGCCGATGTTTGGTTTTCGCGACTTCTTCTCTGTGTTTCCTTGTCTTGCTTAATTTCCCTTGGGTTTGTCGCTCCACGCCATCACACGATCTGTTGATCCTTTCTTGCTTTCAATCTTTCTCGGAGATTCTTCTTGCAGCGGTAACTCGATTCTTCTACTATTGATCCTTTCTTGTCTGCGATAGCCCGATTCTTCTGGTCTTTAATCCAAATTACAAGTCTTATGTGACTTCCTTGTCTTTATCTCTTTATCGCTTGTTGGCGATTCCTTCTTGCTTGTCAATCCTTTCTTTCTCGTTTCACTTCTTGCAGCAATCTGCCAACCTTGCCTTTATCACTCCACTTCGATCCTTCCTTTATCGCTTCACTTCTTGCAATGATCTGCTAATCCCGCCTTTATTGTTCCACTCCAGCGAAAGCTTTCTTGTAGCAATTCTTTTGTTGCTCAACGATTCATACACGCGAGCACCCAATCCTTACTTGACTTTATCACAGACTGTCGATCCTTCGTAGACTGTGGACCCAATCTTTGCTTAATCTGTGTTTTCTCCGTGTGTGCGATCCTTCTTGCAAACAATATGGCGCAACCCCTCTTGTTGACTGTCCAACAAACAACTTTTCTTGTCCGCAACTTTTTGTTAATCCACGGGCTAGCGTGGCCTTGCAACTCCTCGATCCACCATCTTCTACTGTGGATCCCCTCTTTGGGTTTTAACTAGGTCGTGCGCGCGTTTCTTCTTTTGCAAACTGGCACTCTTGCTTCCGTAGGAGGGTTTTAATGGCTCGGAGCGGCTCTCCTATTCTGGTTAACTGCAAAAACCCATCATTTCTTCTTCTTTGTTGCATTTCCAGCCTCAGTCTTCTTGACTCCACAAATTTTGTTAGCTTTGTTCTTCCTTTCCTTCATTTGCTTCCTTGATAAAAGCTTATTAGTCAGGAACTTGAGAGTTCTGACTGTAACGGCTTTAGCGTCCGCCATTGCTAATGGTAATCGGCTCCACCCTCCTCAGGGATCTCGGATGATGCAAACTTTAGTGTCTGCCATTGCTAATGGTAATCGGCTCCGCCTTCCTTAGGGATCTCGGATGATGGCGTGCATTGCTTTCACAGGAACCTCAACTTCCACATACTTGGGTCCCTAGGCCCTCCCGCGAGGGAGTTAGGCCCAGACCCACTTTGATACCAATTGTTGGTTTGCAGAATTGATGCCGCACACACAACACTATTGAACTGTCTTCTATATTAAGATAATAATTTAGTTACAATGGAGTTACATATAACTGACCAACTACCAACTACCTGTAACTGTAGACAAATTAATTAAGGATGTAATTACATTATTCTAACAATCTACAGAGTTAGATTACAATGGTGACTGGTATGTGGATACAAATCCCATGGGCCATGGCACGTGCTACAGGGGTCGTGGCACAGTCTACAGGTTACAACTGGAGATGTGGGCCATGGCAAATCTCCTAGAGGTTGGCCACAACAATGGCAACAGGCTCATAGGCTGCAACAAAAGAAGTCTCTGTGGGTTGTGGACCGTTGACCTAGCAGGTATATGGTCCACATAGCAGTGGTAATGGAGGGTCGAACTCACACTGAGTAGAGAGTTGAGACTACAGTTGCCATCAAGTGGTACGGTTGAGGGTTCTGGTTAGCAGGGTTGAGGGTTGGTAGCAATGGAAAGAGGGTCAACGGCATGAGCAACGGAGGTGGGTCCGTTGAGTGAGGATTGAGCAAAAAAGTGTGGAGAGGATTCTAAGTCAACAGCTCTAAGGTTAGCGATTTTTTTTATAATTTATAAAAAATGAAGAAAACCAATAAAAAACCCAAATTTACCTTTAGTTTTAGGTTCAAATTTGACTTGAAATTCGACCATGAGGTTTGACGAACCTAATCGAGCCTGAGAATTTCTTTTAGGTTCGCTGAATTTCAAACCTCAAGGTTGAAGTTCAGTGAACCTTGTGACATAGGGTGTTAGTGGAACAACACATGGTGTTGAAAAGTATTTATTCAGAATTTTTGCACATAGTTTTCTTTTGAAAACCATGAGAAGATTGTAAGTTTTAAACCTGCGAAGTAAAGCAATGCATATAGATTCTTAAGCAAGACAGAAATTAATCGATGGCTCATACACAGAGATTTTATACCGGAAACCCTCAACCGGGAAAACCTTTCTTATATTCATTATATCGAATTTTACCATTCACCATACAATATATACAATGTTTTTTAGGTATTCCGTAGATACCGAAACCCTAATCCCTTAATCCGGGATTAATTTACAAAACCGCTAAAAATAGAAAAAACCGCCCAAAAAAAAAAAATCGGGGCGCTGCACGTAACCAAGGGGGGGTACCAAAACCCTAATCCCTTAATCCGTGATTAATTTACAAAACCGCTAAAAATAGAAAAAAACGACCAAAAAAAAAAAAAATCGGGGCGCTGCACGTAACCAAGGGGGGGCATACTTGCCCCCCCCTGGGACCCCCCTAGGAAAGCGCCTGACGCACACGGCAGAGCACTAGTGGGAGGGATCGTCAGACGCAGTTGTCGTATCTGACGCGCCCACACACACACATGCAAAGAATATAACACATACCCAACATTCTCCCACTTCTTGTTTTCTTTACATCCAGGGGTCCAGGGGATTATATAGTCAACAATCCAGGGAAGCAATGTCCATTGTTACTCTACACCAGAAGAACTTTTTTGTGCTCACAGACTTTGTCAATGAATCTGCAACATTCTTCAAAGTGTCAACCTTTTCCAGTAACACCTTCTTTTCCTCAACCATGTCTCTCACAAAGTGATACTGAATATCAATATGCTTTGTCTTCGAATGATAAGCTGGGTTCTTTGCCAGGATTATTTCACTCTGACAGTCACAGTCTAATCTCACTGCTTGTTGTACCAACCCAATAACTGAACACAATCTTTGTAACCATATTTTTTCCTTACTTGCATGAGTGGTTGCCATGTATTCAGCTTCTGTAGTTGAGAGTGCCACTACAGCCTGTCTTTTGCTCATCCAACTGATTGCTCCTCCAAATAGGTTAAACAAATACCCACTTGTAGATCTTCTACGATCCAGATCTCCAACCCAGTCTACATCAACAAAGCCATGTATGTCCACCACTCTGTCTAATCCCGATCTTCCTTAGTAGAACAATCCATAATTGGTGGTTCCACGAAGATACCTGAAGACCCTGTTTACTGCTGTCCAATGATCCTTCCCTGGTTTTGACATATACCTGCTCAAAAATCCCATTGCATGTGAAATGTTCGGTCTAGTACAAACCATTGCATACATCAAACTGCCAACTGCACTGGCATAT
>SNQJ01S0104435.1:97781-113441 GCA_010110895.2 Picea sitchensis | reverse complement strand
AATCCCTTAATCCGGGATTAATTTACAAAACCACTAAAAATAGCAAAAACCGCCCAAAAAAAAAATTATGGGGCATTGCCCTGAACACTGCGCGTAACCAAGGGGGGTTATACCTGCCCCCCCCCCCTCGGACCCCCCTAGAAAAGCGCCCGGCACACACAGCAGAGCACTAGTGGGAGGGATCGTCAAACACAGTTGTCGTATCTGACGCGCCCACACACACACATGCAAAGAATATAACACATACCCAACAAAGATGGTCACAAGATTTATTTACCTATTTGCAAGGATCTGTAGCAGATCAAGTAGGGACAGATTGGCTTCAAAGTTTGGTCTGAGTCAGTCAGAACTTGTCGCTAGCTTTCAGGTTGAATATGAATATTGATTTTGCAGTGTTGAAAGTGGAGATCTCAGCATTAGATAATGAATGCTTCTCTTTGTTTGGTCAGCCTTTTTCTGATATGTATGTAAGATTGCATATTGAGTTGCAGGAATTAAAACCCCATGTTAGTTGGGGGTTTAACCCATGTTTGGCTGGGGATTATCTGTTAAAACCCATATTGGTTGGGATCATCCGTTAAAACCCATATTGGTTGGGATTATCCGTTAAAACCCATATTTGTTGGAGTTAAAAACCTATCTGCAAATTCGAGGTGATCAGTGGTTAAGAGCTTTATTGGAGCTCTTGTTTGAAGGGCAGTGTTGGAGAAGTAAACTGCAAGCTCCAACATTAATATGTTAATGTAATAATGTGACCATGTACCATAACAGTCAATGTTAACGATGACCAAGTAACATAACAGTTAATGTTAATGATTAAAAGGTTAGTTAGGTGGTTAGATGACCTAACTGTCTTAGGGTTCTATATATGTCGCACTGATGAGATACATGACAGTGGTATTTGAGTACACTGGGTAGCCCATGTTGGGCTCCCTTGATGTATCGCTGCAGCATACTATTTGATGAATTACATTTATTATTCTCTTCATTTATTAAACAGACTCAAATGTTTAAGGGGCTATATTAAAGGAATGTGGATAAATATTAAATTCGAAAGCAAAAGCCACATTAATAGTATTCAGAAACAAAAGTTGGAGACAAGGAAGACTACCAAATCATAAGCCTACACATGCAGATCAGGTGGCATTTGAATTATTGTTCACAAATCAAAAGAACAATAAACCATCCAAAATTCCTAAAGGGCACTACAGTTCTGTGATGAGATATAAGGAAAATTAAGACATCTTAATATGTACTCTATGGTAAGATTACTTGAAACTTAAGTATGCTTTCCCAAACACTTGGGGATTTCGTGCTCTATAATCTTGCAAAGCTATCTTGAATGTTCACAGAAATCTTGATGCATAGCAAACTTAAGTATGATCTGCCAAACACTTGGGGATTTCGTGCTCTAGGATCTTGCAAAGCTATCTCGAATGTTCAAAGAAATCTTGATGTATAGCAAGAATGTAGTTGTAGAAGCCACTCACAGAAGTCTTGAAATATAGCTAGACAGTAATCCTATAATCCTGTACCATATACCAAACGAATAGGAATGTAGATCCACCTCATATGCCTTCCAAACAAATGCATTGTATTTTTCAGATCAAGAAAGATAAATCAACTCTGACAAAAGGGCTAAACATATGCTGGTCTTAGTGATAATTTCACACAGTTCTGTAATAGTACATGTTTAGCAGTAGAGATACCCAAATAATATATTATACGAATTCACAGTACTTAAACAATGTAACTCTCATCAACTTATGAAGGCTGAAACGATGTCAAAAAGTGATTGACCTCCATGACTTAGAAATGGCATATCAAATGAGCTGATTTAGTCAATTGCAATTAAACATATGCTACTGAATTTTGAAGGCGATTATTTGTCACAGGTTGTACTATTGCTTAGAAAACCAGGACNGATGTCAAAAAGTGATTGACCTCCATGACTTAGAAATGGCATATCAAATGAGCTGATTTAGTCAATTGCAATTAAACATATGCTACTGAATTTTGAAGGCGATTATTTGTCACAGGTTGTACTATTGCTTAGAAAACCAGGACTTCTTCATTAGTCCTATTTACAATATAATAGGATTAGGCATTAAAAATCAGTTGTAGAAAGCATGTGGCGTGACTTGTAACGGTGCAGTATCAGCCTATCAGGAAACAAATTGACAAAAAAAAACTTCTAACTTCTAATTAGGAAAATGAAAAGCGAAGCCACCTTTTAAAAGCCGTTATATGAATAATAGAGCTGCACCCAAAAAGTGTTCATAATTGATTTGCAGAATTATTTGGGTCAGTGGGACTGCTAGAGCGAAATAGAGGGATCCAAGCTTTTGAAACCAAAATCTCACCAATTTGATAATACAACTGAACCATCTAAACCTGTGTCTGATAAGCACCATAACGTTGCAAAGCTTGTGCTTGCATATCTTGAGTTGCAGTATATGATATGTCAACCATTTATGTGAACTAGAGATATGCCTCCTTGAGCGCATGCATATTCAATACACGCAATGCACCATCTAGATTCATTGTCATAAGTGATTTGCAGAACTCTTTGGGTCAGTAGGATTGTAGAGATAAATAGAGGGGTCTAAGCTTTTGAACTCAGAATCTTTCCAACTTAATACTATCACAGTCCCATCTAAAACCAGGTCTTATAAGCACCTTGAGGTTGCAAAGCTTGTGGTTGCACAGCTCAAGTTCCAATATCTGGTATGTCAACCATTTATGTGAATTCAAGATTTGCATCCTTGAGCTTTACCCCTTCCCGAAAAGTGAATCGCCGATTTTTTGGAAAAAATCGCAAATTGATAGAAAAAGTCGTGGGACATGCCCAGTCTGCGGGGATAAAGCCGATTTGGTCATTTGACTTGTTTGTTGTTGGAGAAGGAAGAAGGGTTTGTGGTCTTCCTCAATCATTGTGGAGGTAGGTGAACAACCATCATCATCACCATCAAGGATTTTAAGTGGAACAAGGGTTCAATTTCATTTGCCAACCAGTGTTGAATCTTCAGAATCAAGGCCTTCTACTGTCAGGGGCAGGCCTGACTAATAACCCATTATCTTTTCCGGTAAAAGGGGGAGACGGCATTGATATTAGATAGCTAGTTGCTAGTTTTGTTTCATTTGTCATTGTACATCAGACATTTACCTCGTGATGATGAGATAGATTTAGAATTATATATGTGATGTCATTTTGTATTGGTTCCAACTTTTGGCCCTTCAGGATTCAGTATCAACTTTGACGTATAATTTTTTATTTGGCATCCACTATATATATATATATATATATATATATATATATATTTATATGCCAATGTGTTTATAAACTTTATCTGATGTTGTTGTTTTATATGTTTAAAATTTTGAAAAAAATGAATATATTTTGTATTTTTTAATGTTTGTCGTGGTTTTCCGATTTTTTGCCAACTTTTTTTGAAACGATTTTTTCCTGACCCTCACCGACTTTTTGCCAATGCTGACATTTTCAACAGTGGTCTGTGTTAGCATATATATTCAATACAATCAACGCATCATCTAGATTCAATACAACGTTATACACAAACACAAAATGTTTATGAATACCCCATTCTTAACTGAGCTGTAGAGTACATCTCTTCTCTCTCTATGTGCAATCAAAAACAAAAAACAAGTAGTCAGACAAACCATAAAATAAAAATAAAAAATAAAAATAAAAAATAAAAATAATCGCATGTTTTTCTACAAAGAAACACTTTCATTCAATTACTCAAGAATCAGGACCAACTACATGTGGATATGGGTTTTTAACCAAAATGCATAGATGCATCTTAACCTTGGATCTATTAAGGATGTTAAAACACCACCAAAAAATGACTACATTGCATTTTAATACATCTTTAAGATAACTGAGATTAAATCTGCCATGTAAAAAAATTGTAATTCTTCATATGGTTTCATAGATCTTATAAGGTCTCTAGTGGACATAGATAAAAAGATATTTCTGTTGTATTATATTAAGAACTTTAACGCATATAAAAAACCTAATGCTTAATATATCCAGGATTACAATGTATCTATGCTTTTTCTTCTTCTTTTTTTCCAAGTGGGTTTTTTTTCTTTCCCCCAAAAAAGGCTTATTTTATTTTGGACATTATTTTTGCCATTTTCTTTCGTTAGCAACTAAAAGTTGACGTCCCTTCCACCCTGGGTGTAAAAGCACTTGGCTTCTTTGGTGCACCAAGAGCACCTTGCTTCCCTGGGTGCAAAAATACTTATATTGGATTTTTTTACAGGTAAAATGTGTTTTTATTGTGCCTAGAGGCACATTCTACAGCCCAACTAGTTTGGTGCACCAAGAACACCTTGCCCTGCTTAAATACTTATATTGGATTTTTGGCACATTCTACAGCCTAGCTAGTTTGGTGCACCAAGAGCACCTTGCCTTGCTTAAATACTTATATTGGATTTTTTTGACTGGTAAAATGTGTTTTTATTGTGCCTAGAGGCACATTCTACAGCCCAGCTAGTCGTAAATTCATCAAGACTCTGAGCTTGTCTCTGTAAGGGAGACATACTGTTTACATATGATATTATTATTAATATTGATAGTACTATTATTTTAAATATTGGCCAACCTGTACAAACCCAGCTTAACAACGAATTCATTATATACAAACCCAGCTTAACAACGAATTCATTATATGCCGAGACATATCAAATTCTTCAACAATCTCAATGCTGTAATGGTATCGATGCTTAGGGTTAACCCTGACGTTAGGTTCCAAAACTTGGCTTACTCACAAGCATTGATACAATGACAATCAATACCTGTGGAAATCCTTGAGCACCCACTACCACTCAGAGACTAGTTTTGAAATAGCATTTAAGATCCTAGCATTTGATCAATGTGCAATACCCCCAAACATCATTGCATTCTACAGCTTGTGTGGGGGTGGAGACTGTGTAGCATAGCAAGGAAAAAAGAGTTTGTGGGTACAGACATACTCTTACTCTCTTGTTATCAACAAGCTGAATGAGAGGAATGAGCTTCAGATATCTGTCAATCTCGGCCTGGGAGTGTCTGAACTGAGAAACAATAGTCCAGCCAAGTGCAAGCAGGTAGAGATAGCTCCTATCCTGGCAACTGTTGACAAGCCCGTAGGCTCTCCTGAGAGCGTCCTCGAACTGTTCCAACGGCTCCCTCGTCTCTGGCCACTCCTTGAGCTCAGATACCTTGAGCTGTTCCAGAAGGTTCCCTATCATTTTCAGGTGATGGGCAAACTGCCTGCAGTTCTTCTTGTGCATGCGCGCATTGTTGGCTGCTTTGACGATCAGTGCAATTAATTTGGCATAGTCCAGCCCTGTGATCTGGGCCACATTCGCTACTTCCCCTAGGTAGTCGCTACTCAACTCCATTAGAATTCACCCCAGAATAGCAGAAAGTTTTCTATGTGCCTGCAGGCTGCTATATATAGAGTACTTGTTCACCACCTCGAAGCTGGCGGAGTAATTAATAGCTAGTTACTTGAGCCTTACGCCATTTGATCCCTGCAGGAGTTTCGTCTCCTGTAACTACCCATATGCCCTCCTTTCTCGTATCAAAGTCTACCAGACACGCACATTTGGTTCGGATGCTCAGGCCAACATCACATTTACGGTCAGGTTGGGTACGAAATGGGAATGGATTAAGTTAAAATTAAGGGATTTTTGTTCAGATTTATAAAATTATAATAATTTCGAAAAAATAAATAATTAAAGTCCAATTTTATTAAAAAATATTAAAAAATGAATTCGTTTACTTATTCAATTTATTAAATAAGTTTCGTAAACACTACATTTATTATTATTATTTAATAGAGCGCTCGCTTTTTAACTGACAACTATAAATCCTAACTATATTTAACAAAGAAAATGTCCCAATAAAAATATATGAGTATTTTAACAATACAATTCCTAGTGATTTTACTGGTTAAAGTTACTGTATAAAATTGCTCCGAAGAATGAGGATCTAAAAATCTATTTTTAATAACAATTTACAAAATTTCATTTTTTTATCGTTATGATCTCGATGTTTCATTTCTCGATCCCACGCTTCAAATTACTTACCAGAAAAAGGCATTTAATGAAAAAATAAAGTATCCCGTTTCAGTGACCGGGTCCGAGATTTTTTCAACGCGGCCCGAAGATTTCTAGACGTGGCAATGGTTGATGAGTTTTAGGGATGACGTGGCATTATTGAGATTTTGTCTTCTCGTTAAAATTGGGGCAGGAATCAGGACACTTACACGAGAGCAGTGCCTTGGGAATAGGTGTCTGGTTGTTAATGATAATGGTTTTTATTTAATAAATTGGTGATTTTGTGACTCTAGCCAATTGGAAGGTTCACATTGACCATTGGCGAGGCCAGGAAAGTCTTTAAGTTTATACCTCCCAAGGGGTACCATAAAATTTCAAATCCTTGTTAAGTTACAGCACGGTCATTCAAATGTATTTGGTGTTATATTTTTTTCAGGGATTATCAAAAATAATACTTTGATAAGTGATGTATGTTATAAGGTTAAGGGATTATCTTAACAAAACTAACGGTTAGGTTTTACATATGCAATGAGTGAGAATATGCATACAAGAGAGATCGATATGGTCATTATTGAGGGGAGTAACATATTTGGATATATGAATGTATAATTTTTTAAAATTATGAGAACCTTTTCCAATTTCTTTAATTCATAATTCATTATGGTATAGGAGAATCTCTTTCAAATAACCTCAATATATTCATATATCTATATAATATGTTTCTCTTTTCACTAATGATTATATCGATCTTTATAAATTATATATACATATTCTCATTCATTGCATATGTAGACTCTTTAATAGGTTGATCTTTATTACATATGTCGATATTATGGTAATTGCGGGATGTATTAACTTCTACATGTAACTCTGACGAGATTAAAATATTCTGGGAAGCAAGAGATGTTGAAATATCGTAACTGCAAAGAATATTCTATTTATTATTGAGTTATTATTAATTAGATCAATCTCTTTTTGTGGATTGATCATGTCGGGCTTTGTAAGTGACCAAATCCCCTTTTGTGGACTGGTCCAACCCTAATTATATGTTGTTAATTAAGAAGTCGGCCCCCAAGCCTAATTAAAGTGGTTTTAACCACTAAGTGAAGAAGTTGGCCCTGCTTGATGAAGAGACACCTCCCTAGCGCCTGCCAGCCAATGTAAATAAGAGAGGCTAGCGCCTCATTAGCTCACTCACTCAAGTCACTCAACAAGTGCGCAAGTTTGGAGATAGACGCAGTTGGGGGAAGAAGGAAGAGAGAGGTGCATTGCTCAGTCTTGGTTATTCTCTAGTGTTTGGTCTTTTATCTTGGCATTGTATTGGCAATCTATATTAAGGAATTTTTTGATGGGTTTTCTCCCCCGTGAGGGTTTCCCAAGATAAATGATGTGTATCTTGTGATTGTGTTTCTCTCAGTGATCCTACCTATGTTATTGTTCTCTAGTAAATTGAAAAGAAACTTAATAGCTGCTCTAAAATTAACATGGTTTCGGAGCTAAGCTGAAGAGAACACATTTCACTGGATAATAAAAAATGTCACTGTTGTCGTACAAGAAATTTAGGGCTTTTGTTGGAGAAGAGATTCAGCCTAAAACCCACCTAGAGAAGTGTGCCCTAACCTAGCGAACTCATTGGCAGCTTGAGCACACTTTTTCAGTGGACAGAACTCCCGGAAAGTGAAACCCTAGTTTTCATTGGTACCAGAAAACCAGGAAACCATAACCAATACCACAAGTACCAGTCCAAATTTGCGCAGGCCCAATTTCAAGGGGTAAATTTGGATTTTCATAAAACTGACTGCACCATGCTACTCACCTCAGCCAAGCGCACCTCCTAGTAAGTTCAAATTTAATTTCTGAGCATTTTCAATTTTTGGTCATTTTCCCAGCTCCGGGTCAAGATTGTTAAGTTTTGAGCTATTATTAGATTTATTTTCAATTTACTAGATAACAATAGCATAGGTAGGATCATTGAGTGAAACACAATCACAATATACACAACATTTATCCTAGGAAACCCTCATGGGGGAGAAAACCCAACAAAAACTTCCTTAATATACATAGCCAATACAATGCCAAGGCAATAAACCAAAACACTAGAAAATATCCAACACTGAGCAATGTGCCTCTCTCTTCCTTCTTCTCCCAACTACCAAACTTACGCACTGGATGAGTGAATGAGTGAGTGTTATAATGAGGCGTTGGCTTCCTTTATTTATATTGGTTGTTAGGTGTTGGAAAGGTGTCTCTTCACTAGGCAAGGCCAGCATGTCTTCTTAGTGGTTAAAACCACTTTAATTAGGTCTGGGGCCGACTTCTTAATTTGCATAATACAATTACGGTTTGACCAATCCGCAAAAGGGGATTTGGCCAATTACAATGCCTGACATGATCAATCCACAAAAGGGGATTGATTAGATGAATAATAACTCAATAATAAATAGAATACTCTTTGCAGTTACAATATTTCAATGCTCCCCCTTAACAAGAAGGGTATTCTACAACATCATCAGGAGAGAGAGAGGGCAGCAACATCAACAACATCTGGAACATTGACTGGCATATCTATAAATCATCGGAATTTTTTCTCATCATCCACAACAAGGAGTTGGAATGGCATCATCATCATATGCATCAACATGGATTAGTATAACACTAATACATCATCATCATCAATAACAACACAAGGTTGATACAACATCAACAACAACAACATCACAGCACGAAGGTTGGAGCATCATCAACATCAGCACTAGGCTGGAAATCTTCAACATGAAGTTGGCATCTCATCAACATTAGCACTAAGCTGGAAATCTTCAGCACGAAGCTGACATCTCATCAACGTCAGCACGAAGCTGGAAATCTTCAACACGAGGCTGGCATCTCAACAACATCAGCACGAAGCTGGAAATCTTCAGCATGAGGCTGGCATCTCAACAAAATCAACACGAAGCTGGAAATATTCAGCACTAGGCTGGCATCACAACAACATCAGCACGAAGCTGGAAATCTTCAACACTAGGCCGGCATCACAACAACATCAGCACGAAGCTGGAAATCTTCAGCACTAGGCTGGCATCACAACAACATCAGCACGAAGCTAGAAATCATCAACACTAGGCTGACATCCCAACAACATCAGCACGAAGCTGGAAATCTTCAGCACTAGGTTGGCATCACAACAACATCAGCACGAAGCTGGAAATATTCAGCACTAGGCTGGCATCACATCTTGTGGTACTCTGACAGATCCAAAGGATCTGCCCAGGAATCAAAAGATTCCCTAGGATATAAAATCCTAACAGAGCTACCACTACTGACCAAAGCTAGCATATACATGCACAATTATTCTAACATCCCATCCTTACAGACCTTCGGGATCCGTCCAGGGATGATCAGTCCCCTAGGATATAAAATCTTAACTGAGCTACTCGTTATTGGTCAGGATACCACAGTATCATCATCACTACTCTCCCTTTCGAGGGAGGTCCTTTCGGAATATACCAAGCTTGTCTTGAAAGTGCTCAAACTTTACACGAGATAAAGGCTTGGTCAACACGTCTGCAACCTGTTCATTTGTGTCAACACATTGGAGCTTTATATCTCCTCTCTACATCATATCATGAATGAAGTGATACCGGATCTCTATGTGCTTCGACTCATCATGGAACACATCATTTTTATACAACTTTGGTTATCACATAGGATCACAGTGGCTTCCATCTCCAGAGCAAATAGATCAGTCAACAACATCTGAAACCATATGGCTTCACCACTGGCAGAACATGCTACAATTTATTTCTCTTATGTCGTGCTGAGAGAAATACTTGATTACTTCCTACTCTTCCATGAGAACATGGTTGACCCCAGACTGAAACAACATCCTCAGGTGCTCTTTATGTCAGAGACTCTTCCAGCCCAATCTGAATCGCTATAACCACTCAATCTGAAGTCATGATCTCTAGTATAACAGAGACCAAAATCCAACGTACCCCTAAGGTATCTCATCACATATTTTGCATCATCAAGGTGAACACGTCTGGGTTCTACAAGATACTGACTCAAGGAAAAACATATATATGGCCTGGTATTCGTCAGATACATCAACGATCCAATGATCTGTCTGTACAGAGTAGCATCAACCAATTTTGATGAGATAGCTACCAGGAGCTTCAATCTTCGTTTCCATGGGTGTGTACATGGATTTACATTTCAACATGTCAAACCTCTTCATTATTTCAACTGCATACTTCCCTTGGTTAAGGAAGATCTTCTCTGGKTTCTGCCAAACTTCAAGACCTAAGAGATAATGCATTAGGTCTTTCATCAAACTCTGTAGCGAGCTTCTTCTGCAATCTGTGATGATCTTTTCTTCTCCAGTTAGAAATAAGTCGTCCACATATAACAACAATATAACAGGCTCATCATTCATAACCTTGAAGTAAAGGTTAGGGTCATCTTTACTCTTGGTAAAGCCCAAGCTAGTCAGGAAACTGTCAATTCTTACATACCAAGCTCTAGGAGCTTGTTTCAATCCGTACAGAGCCTTCTTCAATATGCATACATGTGTATTTTTGTTTTCAACTTCAAACCAAATTTTCACATTACATTGTACCAATATGGTACACTTGCTCAGTTGCAACTCAATCTGCACAGTCATGTGCTAGCTCTATGTGCTTTCTACAAAGCACTATCTATCTCACTATCTGAGAGAATGTCCTCTCCTCTTTCTGCAACTGTTCCTTATGGAACTGGGACTCTGCACCTACAGTTGCTCTGAAGCTGAGAATGATTGCTTCATTCTCATTGTGGTTGCTGAAATATGTGAGTAACTCCTATATTCTATCATGGCAACAACTTCATCTGAAACTGAGAGTGGCTCAATAACTGATATTGAATGTAGCTCTTCTTCTTTCATGGAGGTAACTCTATCTTTTATTTTAGTAATGACCCAACTAATGTACTGCACTGACTGCCACTCAATTTTAAATATGGGGATTTCTCCCCTTGCATCTCATACTATATATGAATCATGGTTGTTTTGGTTGTCTTCATGAATACTAGAACTATTTCTTCAATTACTGGAGTAAGTGTCTCGTCATAGTCTTCTCCCTCTTACTGGGAGAATCCTCTGGACACACATTAGGCTTTGTACATCTACAACATGCTTGATCTCTTAGATCAATCTTGGAAGTCAATACCAACTTCTCTTCTAGTCTCATGGAAAAATACATATCCTAGTCTTTCTGACTGGCTTCCTTCTCTGTCACTGAAACGAGGGAATCTTCCCAAGAGATTTCATATCTCCTAGAAGTTTCTGAAGCTACGATCTAGTCTTCTCATGGAATTTGTCTCCTAGTCCTGGAAGTTGTCTCTTCATATGATCCTTTATGAGATCAGGCTTACTCTTCATTTCTTCTAAGTCTACAAGGACTTCATCATCTCTTACAGGGTATACTTGGTGTTGAATACCAAGTCTAAATATGAAAAGTTGTGTCAGACTTCAAGTGAATTTTGCTTCCTGTCAAGGTGGCTTCATTATCCTTTGAACAAGTCTACTATGATTTATTGTTCTAATGCTCGATCATCTTTGGAGCGTTCTGCTCCTTACAATTAATCTCCATGTGAGATACTTTGGATCTCAAAAATAGCTTCTTCTTCATCTTCTTTGGTACAGGAATGTATATGGTCATGTACATAGTCTGCTTCATGTCTCATCTAATTTGTTTCCTTTTGCAACCTTCACTATAGCTTCCTTGGGGTTATCATATGTGACCTGGAACAAGGTCAACAAAACAACAAGAAAGAATAATACTCTTTTGATAATAGTAAATAAAACAATAGCACAAATAATCGTCACAGTATCTCCTTTAGGGATATCACTTGTGACCTGCCTGAAACAAAGATCAAAAGTAAGATATACAATATGAAATGAGACCAACACTCTTATAGTGTTGTGATCAAACCTTCCTCCATGGTAACTTGGAACCAACACAAGAAGTTTCTCCTAGAGGAGATGTTAGTTGTTTCTGGTAAATGATTACATTAAGCATTTATCTCAATATGCTCACATGCTACTAAGTATAATACTTTTCAAAGACTACTACATCAATGATCTAGGTGGATATCGATGGCCACCCACCTTTTCCAACTGGCTCAAAACAGTTTTCTGGCAATTTTGGCAATTTACTATTTTAGCATTTTTAACTTCCGGGGCCATTTTGAGGGCCTAAATGAAGGATTTTCAGGATCGAGCTTCTTAATGATATCCAAATAAATTATTGAACCCCCAAAATGAATCTCCTCGAAGATACCTTTCCAATGGGCTATCATACGCCTAAAACAAAGATCGTATGCAATAGTTACGACCTCGGGAAGTTGATGTACAAACTTACCCAGACGGGGCCCACATGACTTTTGGCGCTTCATCTCCTAGGGTTAGGTTTTTGGATGATAGACCGTTGGAAAGGTATCGTCGAGGAGATTCATTTTGGGGGCTCAATAATGTCTTCGGCTATCATTGAGAAGCTCAATCCCGAAAAACCTTCATTTAGGCCCTCAAAGTGGCCCCAGAAGTTAAAACTGCTAAAATAGTAAATTGCCAAAACTGCCAGAAAATTGTTTTGAGCCAGTTGGAAAAGGTGGGTGGCCACTGATATCCACCTGGATCACTCAACTATAGTGTTTACTTGTAATGGGGCAATTATCAACTTGCCACGTGCAACTTTGAATTTCATCAACTTAATTAATCAAACATGAAACCTGGAGTCTTGTTCTCAAGAATGAGTGTGTTGATTTTCTTCCAAGTCTCCTTCACTCAAGATGACAAGTAATTTCTTCAACCTGTCTTTTGTACTAATACAATATGCTATCTTGACAGAAGGCTGGGTTAGAGAATAAACTCTATGATCTCAACTTTAATCAATCTAATACATTGACTTTAATTTTGACCAAAGGTTAGTATGATGGTCATAGCTTCAACATGCAACCTAGATCAAAATAATGTCATAACAAATAGATGCATATCAGAATAATCAAACCTAGGTTTCATTACTCCTCTAAATGTGTTGGATCTTAGATCCTTCTGGATCTATGGCAAGAGATCCATTCTCCTGCAAATACCCTTTAAAGCTTAACATTTTAAACATATGTGGGTACATACCTTTGATAGTATTTGAAGGTAGTGGCACCATCTGGTAGCAGCGGTAATAATTACCAACCCTTTAAAAACTTCAAGGGTGACTGCAACTGGTACTGCAACTGATACTGAAACTACAATTGCAACTGCAACTTAGGGTTTTATGAGTAAACTCTAATTTTTCAAACTTCAAATTTTGAAATTCTGATCCAGGGACTAGATGCACTGGGTTGAGGCGAGTTTTTTAGAGTTGTTAGATTTCAAAATTTTCAAGTTTTTCCCCTTGATACTTGACCTGCGGAAATCTGGATTGGTACTTCTAATACTGGTTCTAGTTTCCTGGTTTTTTTGGTTTTTTGGTACTTCTGGTACCAGTCAAAACTAGGGTTTGACTTTTCTGAGGATATGTCCACTGAAAAGGTGCGCTCAAGCTGCCAAAATATTGACTAGGGTAGGGCACACTTTTCTAGATGGTTTTTAGGAAAAAAAATCCTCTCCAACAAAAAGCCCTAATTTTTGTGTACGACAACAATGACGTTTTTACTTATCCAGTGAAAGGTGCTCTCTTCAACTTAGTTCTGATACCATGTTAAGTTTTGAGCTATTATTAGATTTATTTTCAATTTACTAGATAACAATAGCATAGGTAGGATCACTAAGAGAAACATAATCACAAGATACACAACATTTATCCTGGGAAACCCTCATGGGGGAGAAAACCCAACAAAAACTTCCTTAATATACATAGCCAATACAATGCCAAGACAATAAACCAAAACACTAGAGAATATCCAACACTGAGAAATGCGCCTCTCTCTTCCTTCTTCTCCCAACTGCAACTACCAAACTTGCACATTGGATGAGTGAGTGTTATAATGAAGCGTTGGTTTCCTTTATTTATATTGGCTGGCAGGTGTTGGAAAGGTGTATCTTCACTGGGTAGGGTCAACTTGTCTTCTTAGTGGTTAAAACCACTTTAATTAGGTATGGGGTCGACTTGTTAATTTGCATAATACAATTAGGGTTTGACCAATCCGCAAAAGGGGATTTGGTCAATTACAATGCCCGACATGATCAATCCACAAAAGGGGATTGATCATATGAATAATAACTCAATAATAAATAGAATACTCTTTGCAGATACAATATTTCAACAAAGATGTCTGCAAGCACCAAGCTTGTTGACAAATTAGAAGGTGTGGATAACTTTCGTGATTGGAAGTATAGGATTGCACTCATTCTTGAAGAGAATGACCTTGCAAGATTCATCAAAGAAAATGTACTAGAACCCGCAGATGCTACAACTAAAGCAAAGTACCAGAAGGACATGGTTAGCGCCAAAAGAATCATTGCAGACTCTATCAAAGATCACTTGATCCCTCAAGTGGAATCCAAGAATACCCCAAAAGAAATGTTTGATGCCCTAACCATATTGTATGAAGGAAAACCGGAAGATGAACTTGAGAACTCAACTCAAGAATACAAAGATGCAGAAAGGAGAAAAAATTCATGACTATTTCTCTAGGATCTCTCATTTCAAGGAACAACTAGAAGCAATTGGAGATACCCTAGATGAAGATGAACTCATAATGACAACTCTTAATGGTCTCACAAGACCTTGGGATGCATTCATCCAAACCATTTGTGCCAGAAAGGAAAAACTACAACTTGACAGTCTTTGGGAAGAATGTGTTCAAGAAGAAGCAAGAGTAGCTAACCGAGAAGCAATACTATTAAGGGATGAAAATCAAGCTCTAGCTTCTCATACTAAAGGAGTAAAGAGAAGGTATCACTTCAAGAAGGAGACCCACCCACATAAGGCGTCTCACTCCCCAAATAAATTCATCCATAAAGAATCTCACCCTCCAAGGAGATTCCATAAGTTTCAGAAAGGTCAAAGAAGAGAAAAAGATTTATCATATTATCAATGTTACCATTGTGACAAGATGGGACATATTGCTAAAAATTGTCTAGCTAGAAGAAAATAATACAAGAAGAGAAACAAAAAGCACCATGCCCACACAATTGAAGATGAAGAGCCACCCACAAAGATGATTAAAGAAAATATTGAAGACTATGTCTCGATCTCTGTCCTCTCAAGATCAGTGTCACATGGTGAGGATACTTGGCTCATAGATAGTGGTGCTTCCAAGCACATGACAGTTTAGAGAGACATTCTCTCTAGCCTTACAGAAAAGAACTTTCCCTAGAAAGTTACACTTGGAGATGATTACCAGTACCCTATCAAAGGAGTGGGAGAGTCCAATTACAAACTTGATTCAAGGACCCCAATGAATATGAAGGATCTACTATATGTACCAGGTTTGAAGAAGAATTTTCTTTCTATCTCAGCTTTAGATAAGAAAGGCTTCAGGGTTGCATTCATAGATGGTGAAGTCCTCATGTGGCCTAAAGGAAAAACCATAGAAGATGCAATTGTTATTGGAACA
>SNQJ01S0104435.1:83185-97771 GCA_010110895.2 Picea sitchensis | reverse complement strand
TGCACTTATGGGCAGAAGCAACAAGAACAACAATGTATGTACAATACATATTATCCCATAGTGCACTTGGGTTCAAAACCCCAGAAGAAATGTTCTCTGGAAAGAATCCATAAGTAAGCCATCTCAAAATATTTGGTTGTCCATTGTTTGTACACATTACAAAAGATAAGAGAAACAAGCTGGACCCTTCAGGAAAGAAGGGAATATTTGTTGGATACTGTGAGATCTCTAAGGCCTTCATAATTTACATACTAGGTTACCATCATATTGAGATCAACAGAGATGCAACCTTTGATGAATATGCAACACTCAAGAAATCAAGGAGATGCCAGCTTGAAGAAGTATATGAAGAAGAACCTGTAGCTCCCAGAGTTGCAGAACCAGTGAGGGAAGTCATAAGTTCCCCTGATGAGAAGATTCCAGAAGATCATGACATGATAGAATCTCAAGAACCTCCCCAAATGACGATCTCTCACAAGAGAAAGCCAACTTGGGCGAGGGAACTAATTCAAGATGGAGAGAAGTATGGTGCCCCAGAAGGAACCATGAGAAAAGTCAAGAAACCTAAGCCATTCTCCAGTTATATGGCTTTGATGTGTGATCTCATAGATAAGGAGCCTACTTGCTTTAAAGAATCCATTCAGAACAAAGAATGGGCAGATGCCATGACATAAGAATACCAATCAATTATAAAGAATGATGTATGGGAAATAGTTCCCAGACCGAAGAGAAAAGATGTGGTATCTTCCAAATGGCTATACAAGATAAAACATGTTGTTGATGGAAGTATTGAGAAATATAAAGCAAAGTTTGTATCTCGCGGCTTTTCTCAAAAGGAAGGAATTGACTGTGAAGAGATGTTTTCTCATGTAGCCAGATACACTTCTATCAGAACCATCATAACTCTTGCAACTAAGATGAAGTGGAAGTTAGACCAGATAGATGTGAAAACATCCTTCTTAAATGGTGTCATTAAAGAAGAAGTGTATACAGAACAACCTCAAGGGTTTGAAGTTGAAGACATAAAGACACATGTCTACAAGTTGAAGAAGACTCTGTATGGATTGAAGCAAGCTCCTAGAGCTTCGTATGGAAGAATTGACAGTTTCCTGACGAGCTTTGGATTTACCAAGAGTAAAGATGATTCTAACATTTACTTCAAGGTTATGAATGATGATCCTGTTATATTGTTGTTGTATGTGGATGACTTATTCTTAACTGGAGAAGAAAATCTCATCATTGATTGTAAGAAGAAGCTCACTGCAGAATTTGAGATGAAAGACCTAGGCCTTATGCACTATTTCTTAGGTCTTGAGGTCTGGCAGAGCCCAGAGAATATCTTCCTTAACCAAGGGAAGTATGTAGTTGAAATATTGAAGAGGTTTGATATGTTGGAGTGTAAATCCATGAACACACCCATGGAAACAAAGTTGAAGCTCTTGGTTGATACTTCATTATAATTGGTAGATGCTACGTTGTACAGACAGATCATTGGATCGTTGATGTATCTGATGAATACCAGGCCATATATATGTTTTGTTGTGAACACCTTGAGTCAATATCTGGTAGAGCCCAGACGTGTTCACCTTGTTGCTACAAAACATGTGATGAGATACCTTAAGGGTACGCTGGAATTTGGTCTCTGTTATAATGGAGATCGTGACTTCATAATGATTGGTTGTACTGATTCAGATTGGGCTGGAAGTGTTTCTGACAGAAAGAGAACTTCAAGATGTTGTTTCAGTCTGGGGTTAGCCATGACTTCATGGCAGTGTAGGAAGTAATCTAGTATTGCTCTCAGCACAACAGAAGTGAAAGAGTACATTGTTGCATGTTTCGCCAGTTGTGAAGCTATATGGTTTCGAAAGTTGTTGATAGGTCTATTTGATTTGGAGATGGAAGCAACCATGATTCTATGTGATAACCAGAGCTACATAAAGATGACAGAGAACCATGTGTTCCATGACAAGTTGAAGCACATAGAAATCAGGTATCACTACATTCATGATATGGTGCAGAGGGGAGCCATAAATCTCCAATATGTTGGCACAGATGACCAGGTTGCAGATGTGTTGACCAATCCTCTATCTTGTATAAAGTTTGAGCTCTTTCGAGACAAGCTTGGTATAGTCTGAAAGGACCTCCCTTGAAAGGGGGGGTGATGTTGATGATACTATGGTATCCTAACTAACAACGGATAACTCAGTTAGGATTTTATATCCTAGGGGACTGATCATCCCTAGACAGATCCCGAAGGTCTGGTAAGGATGGCCTGTCAGAGTACTTGTGCATGTATATGCTATCTGTGGTCAGTAGTGGTAGATCTGTTAGGATTTTTATAATCCTATGGAATCTTATGATTCCTAGGCAGATCACAAAGGTCCGGTAAGGACGGTCTATCAGAGTACCACGTGGTAGCTCCATTGGGATTTTATATCTTAGGAAATCTTATGATTCCTGGGCAGCTCCTTAGGGACTGTCAGAGTACCACAAAATGTTGTAACACCTGCCTCATCCTGTTTCCCCATGATGATGATGATGTTGTTGCTCAAACCTTCATGTTGTGATGTTGTTGTTTCTCCAGCCTTTGTGCTGTGATGATGATGTTATTGTTGATGTTGTATCAGCCTCGTATTGTTATTGATGATGATGATGTATTAGTGTTATACTAATTGATGTTGATGTAGATGATGATGATGCCATTCCAACTCCATTTTGTGGATGATGATATTGATGATGAGAAAAACTTTCAATGATTTATAGATATGTCAGTCAGTGTTCAAGATGATGATGATGTTGTTTCTCTCTCTCTCTGTTGATGTTGTATTGTAGAATACCCTTCTTGTTAAGGGGGAGTGTTGAAATATTGTAACTGCAAAGAGTATTATACTTATTATTGAGTTATTATTAATTAGATCAATCCCCTTTTGTGGATTGATCATGTTGGGCTTTGTAAATGACCAAATCCCCTTCTGTGGATTGGTCAAACCCTAATTATATGTTGCTAATTAAGAAGYCGGCCCCTAGGACTAATTAAATTGGTTTTAACCACTAAGTGAAGAAGTCGGCCTTGCTTGATGAAGAGACACCTCCCTAGTGCATGCCAGCCAGTATAAATAAGAGAAGTTGACGCCTCATTAGCTCACTCACTCAAGTCACTCAACAAGTGCACAAGTTTGGATATAGCTACATTTGGGAGAAGACGGAAGAGAGACGCATTGCTCAGTCTTGGTTATTTTCTATTGTTTGGTCTTTTATATTGGCATTGTATTGGTAATCTATATTAAGGAAGTTTTTGTTGGGTTTTCTCCCCCGTGAGGGTTTCCCAAGATAAATGTTGTGTATCTTGTGATTGTGTTTCTCTCAATGATCCTACCTATGCTATTGTTATCTAGTAAATTGAAAAGAAACTTAATAGATGCTTTAAAATTAACAAGAGAAACCCTAAAACGTTGGATAATAACCCTAGGAGGCAAGTCGGCTCAAGAGAATATTTATTATTGAGTTATTAGCCTCCAAAAGGAGAAGTCGACCCAATTAGGCCACTTGGAGGACTATAAATAAGAGGGTGTTATATCTCATTTGTCACTCTCACCCTCACAACTGCATAAAGACCAGTGGTGCACAAGTTTGGAGAGGAGTTGCAGTTGCAGTTGCTGCAATTGGCATTTCGGTTTTGGCTTGGACTTTCTATTGGTTATGGTTTGTACTTTCTGCTTGGATTTTGGTTATTCTTTCTTGGTGCGCTAGCCCTGGAGAGAGGTACACTACCTTGATTGGCTATTAGTTATAGAGTTTGCTTCCATAATTATTCTCTCTATCAAGGTTAAGGTGCTCGAGGGTGGAATTTGTGCCTATGGTTGGGTGACAATATTAAGATATTGTCTATGGTGAAACGAGCACACCTATTTTTCTAACAGGTTATGGGTCCACACTATCTTCGGTTGCAGTTGCAGTTGCAGTCAAAGTTTTGTCGCAACAACGAAACCATAAACCCTCTTGTTAAGGCACTTTAAGTGAAGAGCTTGACCTAATTCCTAGATAGCCTAGTGCGCCCTAGCCTAGCGGACCTCCTGGTACTCTTAGCAATCCAAGACGTCAAGTTTGAGTTTTTGGTCAAAGTCAAAGGTTGACCAAGTCAAAGGAGTCATGACTTACTCTATGAAGTCAAAAAACTAGTTAGAAGGGGCTTCTAACTTCAGAGCATGGAAGACAAGGATTGACTTCATCCTTGCCAAGAATAAAGTGTTAGATATTGTGAAAGGCAAGATCATGGAACCACAGTTTGAAGCGGGAAAAGAGAAGTAACCTCATAATGTTGTAGTTATGGAGAAGTTCAAGGACAATGACATCAACACTATGAGTATCATAGTGGACTCTGTAAAATACCACTTGATACCCTACATATCTCATCTTGACTCATCTAAGAAGATGTACGATGTCGTAACTAACCTCTTTGGACAAGTAATGAGTCTGAAGAATGAGCTTCGTGACATGAAAATGAATGATGATGACACTATAACATTATATTTTGTAAGAATATCTCAGTTAAGATATCAACTACAAGCTATTGAAGAAATCATTTCAGAAAAGGAACTAGTAAATATAGTACTCAATGGCCTTCCCAAGACATGGGATGCATTTGCCGCAATCATGAACACAATAAAAGAGTATCCCGCATTTGAATAACTATGGACTTGTTGTGCACAAGAAGAATCAAGTATTAACACAAAAGAGAAATCCCAAAATAAATATGATGATCAAGCCTTCATAGCAAAATTCAAGAATTTCAGGAATAAGAAGAAGTTTGGCTAAAGGAAGAAACCAAATCAAGAAAAGGATATGTCAAAGATACAATTCTTCAACTATTGAAAATATGGTCACTACAAGAACCACTGTCCTGATTTAAAGAAAAGGAAGGAAACAAACGAAGCAACAATTGCCGAAGAAAGGGAACCCTCAAAGAAATTCAAGTAGGATAAAACATACTTCTTCTTCTAGTCAAGGTAACAATATTCTTCATCGTTCTTGTACATACCATGTTTACATAGTCCTTGTACATATCATGCATATCTATTTCTAGTCAAGAAGAAAGGATGTCCAGTAAAACAATACCTATGGAAGAATAACAAGATAAGGATTTCTATTACAATGACTACAAGAAGATGAAGTATGTTAGCAAATTCCTAAGGAATCTATTATATAAGTAACAACTATTGAAATCAGAATCAAACTTGAAGAGACTCAGAAGGAGTCAAATCATAAAGAAGTCATTAATCAAGAGGAATTAGAATAAGACCAGTGACATTTTGCAGAAGGAAATAAGGATGCAGACAGAAGCATGGACTCTCTTAGATGGAGGGAGCTTATTACATAATTCCAAAAGAACAACATGCATTCATGCATGAAGCCAGGATCAGGAGGGAGCAAATCCTAAATGATATGATCCATTGAAGAAACCGTGAAGATTATGAAGTATCTGTCCATGTTCCCATTAACAGTAGCAGCCATGATAAGAAACACGTGTTCAATTTGACTCTAGAAGAAGTCTTCTTCGAAAAGAAGTCTTCTTCGAAAAGAAGTCTTCTTTGAAAAGAAGTCTTAAGTATCCTTGGTTGTCCATMTACCTATGATGAAAGGAAGAAGTTGGAATCTTCAGGAAGGAAGGGCATGGAATCTATAGAAGACTCCATGAACCCAAAAGCTAAAGAAGAACATGAAGATTCCAAGAAAGAAAGAAAATCCAGAACAACCAAGTTATTATATCGAGAATCATAAGACTACCAGCTTGGTTTGAACCCACTAGAAGCAATCAACCAGAAGAAATGGAAGTTGTGATGAAGAATAATGTATGTAAAAAAATGTGAAAAATACTTATGAATGGAAGCATTGCGAGATTCAGAACAAGGGGTTCTTCCAGAAGGAGGGAGAAGACTATGACAACAACTTGTTCCAGTAAACCAGATATACCTCTTGTAGTATCCATGGATTGAAATTTACATGTAAAAGACTATTCTTCCCAATAAAGGAAATTGAGAAAGAAGCTTATACCAGAAAGAGACACATGTATGCAAATGGAAGAAGACCTTATATGGATTCAAGTAACTTGATGCGGAGTATCTCATATACAACAGAAGCATGGTGAAAACTTCCTATGACAGAGAAAGTGTATCATAATGGTTACTCATAAGTCTGGGATGATGGATTACAAATCCATGGCAAACTCCCATGATAACAGATCTGAAGAAGTTGAAGAGATTCTAATCTAGTAGACCTGTCTCTGTATTGACAATTGATTGGCTCGTTAATGTATTTGGAGAATACTCAGCCGGATATTTGCCTTGTGGGATGTTTTAGTTATGATATACAACAACATGGATTTATCGATTCAGATTGGGCGAGGAGTGTAGATGACATAAGAAGTGCTACTTGGATATGTTTCAATTTGAGCTTTGCCACGATGTCATGGGCTAGTAGGAAACAAAAGTATGTTGCACTCAACACTACAGAAGCATAGTATATTGCAGCTTGTGATGCTTGTATAGAAGTAATGTGACTCCATAAGTTGGTTTCTGAACTATTTGATCAAGTGCTAAATTCGACCCTGATATATTAGAGCTATGTGAAGCCTTTAGAGAAACTAGTGTTCCATGACAGGCCAAAGTACATTAAGATCAAGCATTATTTTCTCCGTGATAAAGTCCAAAGGTGAGAAGTCGTTCTCCAGTAAATCTCCACAGATGAGCAGATAACATATTTTTGATAAAGCTTCTGTCCAAGATGAAAAGTTTGTGTTCTTAAGGGACAAGTTGGGGCTCGTGGAGATGACTTCCTTATTGAAAAATGAAGTGATTACTCCCAGGTTGGGAGAGAGAACATATATGTTATTGATTTATGGACAGTCATTTTCCAGTTCAGAAAATGGTCCAGGTTGGGCAGTTCCTTTCCAGTTCAGAAAGTGGTTCGAGATTTATGACGAACAATCATTTTCCAATTCGGAAATGGTCCAGATCGAACAATTATTTTTGTAATGAAAATGGTTCGATAGATTGTTGATGTACCATAGATAATGATTCCCCTTCTGTCCAGTGTGGGGGAATGGTTTAGGGAAATCATTCTTCCTGGCATTCACTCTAAGTAGTGGTCAAGTAGAATGGTCTACCTCGCCAGGTAGTCATTCTTTCAAAGTTCACAATTGTGAGCAGTTTCGAAGAATGGTCTGTTTTGGAGGTTGGTGCAGGAAATTCATTTCCTCAGGAAATGGTCTGAATAATCATTCCCTAGGGCAGACTCATTCTCTCTAGGTTGCACTATGATTAGTGCCAGAGGAATGGCCTAGTTAGGTGAATGGTCCAGGTTCAACAATCAGGGACAATCATTCCCTAGGGCAGACTCACTCTCTTCGGGTTGCACTATGTGTTAGCACTAGAAGTCACCTTCAAATTGCGTTGAAGGTAAGCCCAATACCCATCAGTTTATAAGTCACAGGTTGGTTTTAAAGAGGTCAAATGGGCGTAGACTCAATGATAATAACATTCTAACTCAGAAATCTGGACTAGCATGCACAAGCAATTGAGGTCTGGAATCAACTTCAATCAGTAAGTTGGAGTAAGGGTGAATAGAGGGAAGACTTTGGTGAGGAGAGTGTAGAGGTCTTTCATGGACATTAGGTCTTCCAGTAGCCTAAGGAGGAAAAACTTAAACACAAGATATTCTTGAATTCAAATCTCAAAGAAACTGAAAGAAATTATAACAACACTATAATCAAACATTCATCATAATATAGTTACAACAATTCATGTGAATTAGTCGTTCATGAACTCTCTCAGTATTAGAGGCAAATAAGATGGGGCAAGAAAGCTGACTTAGATTAACCAAGATGTCTAAAAAAAAAATACATCACCAGAGAACCAATGTTCTTCATAAAAATATTACAATAGCAGGGAGCCTAGCTCAACCATTCAACCATAACAAAATACTAAAACTACCTATATATACTCATAATTGTTGCAACTACCAGGAGAGTGATCGGACCACTGCATTCAAATCTTTCAGTCGGTGCCTGCTCTATCAGACTGTGTAGGCCTTCTCATGTCAAATGCAAGCTCGCCTCAGTTATGTGCTTTGCAAAAAAATCTGTCCAAAAGGAAGCTTCGGATTGACAATTTGCACTCACGACCGTTCTCAACATGCTTTCCATTTATGTGGTGAGACGAGTTGTCAACCACCTCTCTCACTCTCATTAACGACCTACATCGGGATTGAAATGTGGCTTAATTCCTAGGGGGCGGCCACACGTTGCTCTCGGATAGGACGCCATATAAATGCGTGATTGTGGGGCCGCTCAAAGGTGGTTTGGGTTCACACTGCTTTTGAGCCCGCAATCCACCACCTTTTGCCATGTATTACTTTTGCCAAACCACGGTTTCAATTACGGGATCGCTCAAGAAAATTATTGTCCGAGCACATTGCATCCCCGCAATGGACTGTGGTCGTCGATCTTGTGATCTTGGGCGATAATTTACAATCAGTGGCTCAAATCTTCCCTCTTCAGATCAATGGATCAGATCTTCCCTTTTCGAATCGATGGTCAAGATCTGCTTCGCGATTCGGGCTTCAGACTTTTAAAACTTCAAACTTGATTTGCCCCAAGAAAATCCTTCAGAGTTAAGGATTTGACGATGCGTGGCCTCGAGAATTGAACGACCGAGATCCTCTTCGGAACTTCGAGCGCTATACTTCACGTAATTTTGGACTCCCGAAATCTCGTGAGCCGCTAATATGAACTTTGAATGGAATCTCCTTCGCTGAAAACTGAACTTGCTCGCTCGCTCGATTTGAGTCCATATTAGACCGCTCTAATTGTTTCTTTGTGCTCATGGCTGCGACCTGCAACCCTTGACAACTTAATGTGATAACACTATGATTAGTGCCAAAGGAATGGTTCAAGTTCAACAATCAGGGATAGTCATTCCCTATGGAAGACTCATTCTCTCCAGGTTGCACTGTGATTAGTGCTAGAGGAATGTCCCAGTTAGGTGAATGGTCCAAGTTCATCAATCGGGGATAGGTATTCCCTAAGGGAGACTCATTCTCTCCAGGTTGCACTGTGATTAGTGCCGGAGGAATGGCCCAGTTAGGTGAATGGTCCAGGCTCAGAAATAGGGACAATTATTCTTCTATGCTTGGGAAGAATAGTCCAGATAGCCCATGTCTGATGTTTTACTTTATGAGGGAGGATGCTCTTCCAGATCTCACAGATGTGAGTGGAAGAATGGCCCAGATGACTCAGTTTGTGTCATGATATTGTTATGCAGGTTGATATCAAATGATATCATTGTTGAGGAGACTATACGTCTCTGGACAATATTTGTATGCCACTGTGGTGGATGTGTTCCATTGATTGTGACTATGTTTCACTGGTTAGTAGCCGTGTGCTACTAGGTGTGGTTGTGTACCACTGGATAATAGTTTTGTACTACTATGGATAAACACAATTGTGTTCTATTGAATGGCATTCTGAATGCCATGTAGACTATCACTAGTGTTGGAGATGATTATCAACTAGATGAATAGTCAATATGTTGATGGAAAGACATTCTCCCTATGGAAAATGGTCCAGGACAATCATTCTCCTAGGACGTATGTCCAGATTAGAAGAATAGTCCTTGTAGCCCATGGCGTGGCTTCCAACATCTGTTGGAACAATTATTTTTCTAGGACATATGTCCAGATTAGAAGAATGGTTCTGGTATCACTCTATGGAGTGAGTGACTTATTCAACATCATGCCCGATTACTCAGATGGAGTATGGCTTCAAGAGATGATGCAGTTGATGCTATCAGATGGTACTGATAGTGATGATGGTGCTCATGATTTGACCATGAGATAGCCTATGTGGCTATGATGATGCTACCATTTGAATGGTATGTTTGTGCTCAAGACCATTGCCTTTAATACCTCCCTAGCTAGGAGGGAGTGCTGATATTATGGTAGTTGCGGGATGTATTAACCTCTACATGTAACCATGAAGAGACTAGAATATTCCGGGAAGCAAGAGAAACCCTAAAATGTTGAATAATAACCCTAGGAGGCAAGTCAACTCAAGATAATATTTATTATTGAGTTATTATCCTCCAGAAGGAGAAGTCGGCCCAGTTAGGTCACTTGGAGGACTATAAATAAGAGGGCGTTAGAGCTCATTTGTCACTCTCACCCTCACAACTGCATAAAGACCAATGGTGTGCAAGTTTGGAGAGGAACCGCAGTTGTAGTTGCTACAACTGGTATTTCAGTTTTGGCTTGGACTTTCTCTTGGTTATGGTTTGGAATTTATGCTTGGCTTTTGGTTATTCTTTCTTGGTGCGCTAGCCTTGGAGAGAGGTACGCTACCTTGATTGGATATTGGTTCTAGGGTTTGCTTCCATAATTATTCTTTTTTTCAAGGTCAAGGTGCTCGGGGGTGGCATTTGTGCCTATGGTTGGGTGACAATATTGAGATATTGTCTATGGTGAAATGAGCACACCTATTTTTCTAGCAACATACACATTCACCACATTACATATACATTTAACCCCAATCATATTTTTTCCATACCCTTTATGGGGTGTGATGTGGATATGAACACTGTGACAATAAAGGAGTCCCCTCAAGTGCTTGTTAACTCATTCAAAAAACCCTTATGAAGGATGTAGATGAAGCATTGGTAAAGTAGTTTATAGGTGAAAGGAACCACTTCCTTTGACTATGATACATGAAGGAAAGCAATTGTCATTATTGGAGCCTCCATTATTGTCAAATCAAACTAGTGGATGGATAGAAATTATAGAAAAGAAAGGGTAAAAGAGGCAGCACGACAACTTACAAGATCATCATTGAGGAGATTCAAAATAAGGATGCTCAACTTTGGAAGATGTAAGTATCCAAATCGATATTTGACTCTAGATGAAAATTTGTAATTAATTTTTTAAACTTGGCCAAAATATTTAAAGTTAAATATTTGACCATAATTATGAACTAA
This sequence comes from Picea sitchensis, assembly GCA_010110895.2. NCBI lineage: Eukaryota > Viridiplantae > Streptophyta > Pinopsida > Pinales > Pinaceae > Picea > Picea sitchensis. Next base: position 86,750 of record SNQJ01S0104435.1, on the reverse strand, counting down.
GGAAGAGTCAAAATGTTGAATATTTACCTTAAAACCAAAAATCATATTATAAATTTCTCTATAGACAATATGACTATTTTACTTACCAAAAAAAAGTTATCTAAATATAATATAAAGAGTGTATACATATCCTTTAATGAATGCTTAATCACCATATACTATGTTGAATTTTTAAATTTGGTCTAGCTTGGGTGGTTGGGCAAAGGAATTGTTATTCTCTCCATCTAGGTTCAAATTCCACTTGTGACATGCTTCATTCTTCATGAGCCAATTATTGACTAAGGCTCTCTGTGAACCATGAGGAATATGTCATCCTTGCTGGGGGGTAGTTAGATGTAAAAAAATATATGTCGATTTCAAAAATGATAAAGATTGTCGAATAAAAAGGAAAGTTGTGCAATTTATATGTTTGTGGTGATCATCATATAGCATTGTATGAAAGACAAACTAAGATGAATACATAAAAAAAATGATTGTACAAATAATATTGTATTCCAATAGCAAAACTTTAACCGACGATATTCATGAGAAAATTGTGACTTATCAAATCAATCATATAATCAAAATGCTAACATCCCAACATGTCAATTATATATAATCGCAAACTCATTATTTTGATGTTGTTGATTCCACTAACTTTCATTTGGTTATATAGTTATTGAAATATACAATTGGTTGACACATCCCCTCGCAAGAGTTCATCACAAAAATGTAAAACTACCACAATCTAAAGTCTTAAACAAAGGCCTAATCACTAAAGAGTGTGTTCTTTCCACTAGGGATTTGACCATAAACGGTAGGGAAGGTAATATACAAATATAACTACCAATAGTATTGTATTTATTAAACTAACTTTCGGAATTGGTAAATCCACGAGCAATAGTTACACACTATATGTGACTACCTCATGGAAATTCTAAGTTTATGATCCAAATGGATCATTAACAAAGAAATGGTTTGTTCTAGTGCCTTTTATGTTGAAGGTTTGTTGGACAGGCAGTTTTGAATGCAATTTTGGGAGAAAAAACCTATGTATAAAGTGAGCGTGCAGAAGGAAGAAAGGGCGCAGAAGGTAGAATGGGCACAGAAGGAAGGAAAGCGTGTAGGATGAAGACAATGCACAAACATAAGAATAAAGCAAGCGAGTGAGAGGATAAAGTGCGAAGGAGAACAACACGACATTCCAGAAATAGAAGAACAACATAAAAGTTGCATGAAGAGTGAAAAGTAGAAGAAAGCGAACAACCAGTTAACTGAAGTTGGCCATGCCATGCATTGTAATGGGTTATTTTTGGGATAAATAGTCTGGGGATTTTGGATATAAATATGTAACGGGATTAGGAGAATCATAGTCTGAAGAGAGATAATGATAGTTTGAAGAGCGAGAGACTAGGAAGTGAGGTTGAGATATTATGCAAAGGTCATGAATGTAATAGTCAATTAGTAAGACAAAATATGAATAAAGAAAGAGTTTAGAGAGGATATTGTGACTCGTGTTCTTTGCTTGTCTATGTGCGTTTCTAAATAATGTTGTTATGCTTTGTAGACTAGACTTAGATATGAATTAATTATGGTGAAATATTCATGAATGACTGTGAGAATATCTGTAATAATCAAGAACATACATAAGCTATAATAAGGAATGATGATCAAGTATCCACCTCCCTTTCCCTTACTACTGGAAAAACCTCGTTCTTGCAGTCCCAATAGATACCTCGGGGGAGACTTCATCTGCGCAAGCAGGTGATGCCAAAAGGGCTGGTGTATTGAGGTTTTCTTGGTCATAGTTAAACCAAACCTTGGGTTTTACAACCCGTGCGCAGACCAAAATCAACAAACAAATGGTTCTATTGTTGGGACCGGGACATTGTGATTAAGGGAATATTTTGGAGGCCGACTAAGAAGGAGATCACAAACTGGTTAGAACGAAAAGAATGAGAATTTGCACGATAAGAGAACAGGAACCCTCGGATGAGTGAAAAGCAATGGATGCAAAGGCATGTGTTCACGGATATGYATGAAATTTTCTTTGGCGAATTTCCAAAAGTTCTAACCAAGTGGCTAGAGAGGTTGGTAGAGAAGACATGAAGGTTTAGTGTTGCAGCGTTGAAGAACTGGACTCTTGAATTGGTAAGACAATTGAATTCAGTAAGTAAYCCAACTACTCGAGCAATTGATTTTTGGTTGGATAGTGTACTAGGGGGTTATGTTACAAAATTATTCGTACATTGCATCCAATCATACAGTGTTGCAGAAATAAAAAATTTCAAAGGCCTATGCAKAAGGTTCTTAAAAGCATTTAATATGTGGATTAAAATGTTGTTATGTGAAAATCAAGTGATGATAATGAAGTCCGACAGCTAAAAGGGCTTTGCGCACATAGGGGGAGTCGGAGGATGACAGGAGGATCATTTGAGAGAGGGAAGGAAGCAATGAAAAAGGAAGGAAGGGACTGAGGATGCAAGAAGGAAATACGCTTGAGGAAGATTACGATTTTGGAGAGTTGCACAGAGGAAGAAGGTACAAAATGAAAAATACTGGGGCAAGGAGAGAAGAACCGTGCAGTAAGTCAGAGGAATGAGAACCTTGCGCACAAATCCGAATCGTGGAGATACCATATATAAAAGGAGGAGAAGAGGGGTGTCAGTCCAATCCAGTGATAAAAGAGTCGGTAATTCTTACTCAGACAGGATCATGCGGTGAATCCACGACCCTGTGTGTGTCACCACAATCAGGGATAACATTTGAAGACTTGTCAAAAGCCATCGTAGTTAGTCAAAGAGGACATAATAGTAGTAGTCATAATAATGGGAGTAGTGTGCAGAGTCAAAATCGGAGTCCACCAACATCACCTAGGGGAGGGAACACACAAACCAACATGGCGGGAGTAGATAATACTCTTAGACTTCTTGAATTCAAGGGAGTAGGGCCAGAGGATTCGTAACAACACTTGTTTGTCTGCGAAACGGTTTGGGTTTCTAAGAACATACAAGACGAGGCTGTGAAGATTGCACAATTAGAGACAAAATTTAGAGGTCGTGTGCTAGTATGGTATATGAAGTTACATAGTATTACGCCTACCATACAGGCTAGGACTTTGGCAGAGATAAGGCAAGCGCTTCTAAAGGAGTTTAAAAATACAAAGAATCACAATACATTACCGAATTGAAAGAGATCAAACAGGTACAAATTGAGTCAGTATGGGATTTTGATCAACGCTTTAAGTATGTAATGGGGAGATTGACATTCCAAATTCTAGATCAACAACATCAAGAGTGGTTCATTGCATGATCTAAAAATGATAAAGGCTTGTATTCTTGAAAATATTTGCAAGTTTTTAATTCAAGTGTTCTTATGCAAAAGGATCATTTTGCAAACACAATTTTTTATAGAAATTACACATTCAAGATGCAGATAATAAGCAACAAATAACAGTGAACAATAAACACATAACACAACAAATGATAAAGGAGTTCACCCCTCTCTTGGGATACATCTCCTGGTCCAGCTTCCAATGGATCTTTTATATTATTTTCTCAAAGTGATAAAATATGTGCTTTACAAT
>SNQJ01S0104435.1:47976-58033 GCA_010110895.2 Picea sitchensis | reverse complement strand
TGGTTCAAGGAGGAAGCCAAATCAAGAGAAAGAAATTTCAGAAGTGCAATGCTTCAACTGTCGAAAGTATGGTCACTACAAGAATCATTGTCCCGAGCTAAAGAAAAGGAAGGAGAAACACAAAGCATCGATTGCCAAAGAAAAGGAACCTACAAAGAAGACTAAGCAATATGGAAGAGACTTCTTCTTCTAAAAAGGTAACAACACTCTTCTTATTTCTTGTACATATCTTGTTTGCATCGTCTCTGTACATATCTTGCATACTTATAATATGTTCCAAGAAGAACTATACCTATGGAAGAACAAACAAGATGTAAATGAATATCATTAGATAATACACATGAAAGGATGAAATACAAATCATGTGGAAGCCATTAAGACAAATCAATCATGAAAAGACTTAGAAGAAGAAAAGATAGAAAGAAGTCAGCAATCAATAGAAAATTGGAAAATGACTAATTGTAGAAAGACAACAAGACAAAAGCAAGAGAGCCAATTATACATTGCAGAAGACAAAAAGGATGTAGATGGAAGCGTGGACTCTGTTAGACAAGAGAGCCAAGTATATATTGCAGAAGACAATAAGGATGCAGATGTAAGCATGGACTTCGATAGACAGAGGGAGCCGATTATATGAAACCTTAAATGAAGCAAGGGATAGGAGGGAGCTAATCATATGATCAAATGAAGATGATGAAATATATATATCCATGGTATCAGCCATAAAAGACAGTACATGTTCAACCGCAGAAGAAGACTTCTTCGAAAAGAAGCCTTAAAGTAATCCTGGTTGTCCATCCAGATCTGTGATTCTATGACGAAAAGAAGAAGTGGAATCTCTAGGGCATGGAATCTATAAGAAACTCCATGAACCTAAGAACTAAAGAAAAACATGAATATTCCAAGAAAGAAAGAGAAATCAGAACAACTAGTCATAATATTAAGAATCAAAAGATTACCAGCCTGATATGAACTCAATAAAAGCAATCAAGTAGAGGAACTAAAATTCGTGATGAAGAACTGTGTATGGAAGACTTATGAATGAAAGCATTGTGAGATATAGAACCAGAGGTTCTCCGAGATGGAGGGAGAAGACTATGATAATTAATTGTTCTAGTAAACCAGACTTATCTCTACATAAGTCATCATATCATCCGCAACATCCATAAGTTGGAGTTCTACATCAGATGAATGCAAAGAATGTTCTCCAGAGAAATTGAATAAAGAGCATATGAAGAGAAACCTCAAGACTTTGAGGCATACCAGAAAGAGGTTCCTGTATGCAGATAGAAGAAGATAACTTGGTGGAGAACCTCTAGTGCACAACAAAAGTGTGGTGAAGATTTCTTATAAATATGACTACCTAGTAGATGAGATCTCATGATGACAGAAGAAGTGCCACATAGATATGTTCCAACTTTACAACTATGATATACTCTACTATTCAGATCTACATGAATCCTTCACAGTGTTCCAGACTAAAGTACATTTGAAATCANACATATCTCCATAGACGAGCAGATAAGCAGACATTTTGGTAAAGCTTCTATCCAAGATGAAAGAGTTTGTGTACTCAAGCTAGAGCTCGTGGAAACAACTTACTTCCTATTGAAAAAGGAAGAAATGACTCTCCAAATTAGGAGGGAGCACTGAAAACATTATTGAAGACATTCATCTTTAAATTTGAAAAATAGTCCATCTTGGACAGATGCTTTCATGTTCGAAAAGTGGATTGAGACTTCTGACGGATAGTCACTTTCCATTATGGTTAACATGGGAAGTAGTTTGATTGTTGATCTATCATAGACAACGACTTCCCATTGTGGTTAACATGGGGAGTGGTCTAGGGCAGTCTCTCTTCTTGAGGGTTACTCAAGAAGAAAGGCCTGCCTCACCGGACAATGATTTCTCATTGTGTTTAACATGAGGAATGGTCCGTTTTGGAGGTTGATGCAGGACAGTCTTTTCCTCTTGTGGTTAATAGAGGAAATGGTCCAGGACAAACATTCCTTAGGGTTTATACATTCTCTCCATGGCGCACTTTGATTAGTGTAGGAGGAATGGCCCAAGGTGAGGAATGGTCCAAACTCAGACATTCCTTAGGGTTTATACATTCTATCCAGGGTGCACTTTGATTAGTGTAGGAAGAATGGCCCAAGGTGAGGAATGGTCCATGCTGAAAAATCAGAAATAATCCTTCTTCCTTGTTTAAGAAGAATATGGCAGATAGCCCATTGTTGATGAGGGCATATATTCTTTCAAATCTCACAAACGTGAGTGAAAGATTGGCCCAGATGATTCAGTTTATTTTTAACAATATTTTATGTGAAGGATGGCATCAGATGATTGTTATGGAGACTACCTATCTCTAGACAGTAGAGATATACTACTGTGGTGGATATGTTCCACTATTTTGAGGTAGATATTCTTTCAGAGCTCACAGATGTGAGTGAAATATTTTCCCAGACAAATCAGTTTATATCATAACATTGTTTCTATGCAGGTTTCTATCAGATGTTTTTTATGAAGACTATATGATAGTATACGAGGACTACTGTGGTGGATATGTTCCACTGTTCGTGACTATACGTTGCTAATCAAGTATTTGTGTGTTACTTGGTGTGGTAGTGAACCACTGAATTGTAGTTATGTACTACTATGGATAGACACAATTGTGTTTTATTTTTGTTCTAACTGCCTTGAAGACTATCAACAGTTTATTGGAAATAATCACCATCCAAACGAATGATGAACAGAGATTTTCCAGACGGAAATTGGTTCAGATAATTTACTCCTCTAGATTATAAGAGTGGCTCTTGTATCACTCTATGGTGTGAGTGACTTATCCAGCATCATGTCTAATTACTCAGATGAAGTATGTTTTTGAGAGATTATGCAACTGATGGTGATGGTGATGCTCATGATCTAGTCATGAGATAGTCTAGACGACTATATTGATGCTACCGGGTAAATGGTATGTTTTTATGCTCAAGACCATTACCTATAATACCTCCCTAGCTAGGAGGGAGTGTTAATATTATGGTAGCTGGGGGAGGTATTTACCTCCACGTGTGAACCTGGCAAGAATAGAAGACTCTGGAAAGCAAGAGAAAACCCTAATGAGTTGGCTAATAACCCTAGAAGTCTTGTTGGCTAAAGAAGATAATTAATATTAGGTTCTTAGCCTCCAAGAGAAGAAGTCATCCAGAAATAATAATAATATACTAAACAGACACATAACCAGAAGGAGAAGTCGACCCCAACAAAACTAGCAGAACCACTATAAATACAGGGTGTCAGTTCTCATTTGACAGAATCTCAAAGTTACAGTTCCCAGTTGGTGTGCACTGCAGTTCCCAGTTTGGTGTGCACATGTGGAGGAGGGTTGCAGGTACAGCTGCAACAGCAGCTAGTTTTCAATATTAGCTTGGACTATCTCTTGGTTAGGGTTTGGACTATCTGATCAACTATTGTTGGTGCACTATCCTTGGAGGAAGATGTGTTACATCTTGTTTGGCTATCTAGCCTAGGGTTTTCTTCCGGAGTAATTCTCAGTCAAGGTTAAGGTGCTCGGAGGGTGGCTTCAGCCTATGATTGGGTGACGAGGGTATCGTCAATGGAAAAACGAGCACACCATCTTCCATATTCTAACACCTTGCACCACTAAAAATTCTATCCATGCAACTTTTCTTCTTACACAAAAATTTTTTCAAACTTATTCTCACAACAATATTGAATGTTTGACTTGAAGAGAAACCATTGTTTCATCATATAAATATCCCTCTCTTATAACACAATTCCCAACAATAGGACTATTTGTTAGCTCTTTTTGAGAGTAGGGTTCTCGTAGGTGTCCAATAAAAGGGCCACTATAGTCTCTATGGATATTATTTGTTATCCCCAAATGGGAAAGTCTCGCATAAAGCACCACTGATACTTTTAAAGATAGACATGAAGTTGTAGGATGAATGACTTTTAATTTATATATAATATTATACATTCATATCATAATCATAACTATCATGCAACTCTTAATCATTCATCACATAAGAAACTATAATTCATTGAATATAACTACACTAAATAGAAGGTAAAAAGAAAACACGTTACACCATATAACAATTTAAAAAATAAAAAAAATAATGGGGACCTTCATTAATGGCAGAATCCTTCACAATCCAATACAACAACATTGTGGGTTTCTCATAGAACCAACACCAACAAGCCAATAACCTTTATACATTAACACCTTAACCCAAACAACCATGAATCTATAAACATTCATTAACTTTTTTTTCTATAGCCTCAAAGGGTCTACTTATACAATAAATAGTGGTTAATGTTGAATATGTCAAGCCCTAAATACCTTAATAATCTAAATAACTACAATCTATTACATAATAAATGCAAGCTNNNNTTATATATATATATATATATATATATATATATATATATTTTCATTGGTTTTCTAGTTATCTTGAGGATCCATTTTGTGTAGATGAAACTACCTTTGTTGTGTGTTGTCTTTCCTTCCATTTTCTCATGAAATAATCCCAAAAATGAAAGAGCCAACATGTGAGTTTTGTAATATGAAACTAGAGTGATAAAGAATTCAACTAAAATAATTCCATGTGATAAAAATAATTCCATGTGATATCATAATTAAGGCACCAAAGATTCTTTAGGAATGAAATAGGTTTAATACTTCTCCATGTGCCTTGATCAATGATAGAAGGGGCTTGAAGGGAAACATACATAGGTCAAACTTGAGATCATCAATATACTTGCAAAATGTGTAAGCTACGTGGAAAAGATACTATTTTGATAACATTCAACTAAAAAAAGAAAATAAAGGTTTTATTTTTTTTGTTAGTGATCAAAATATTGCTATCCTATAAGAATTGTGAAATCCTACTAGTAAACACACTCTAAATGAACAATAGTGGCATTGTTGTGGGATCCCATTAGCAGATTTGATGAGTAGGGAAAAAACTAATATAAGATTAGTTTGGCTAAGACCATAAGTTTGAATCAAGGGTGGGTGTGTGGATTTAACAAGGTTTGAATTAAGGACTTGTGTAAGTCCAATGTCGCTCTAAGTGTTTCTATATTGTCTAAGTAGGGGCTACAAAGTAGGAAGGGGTGATCATAATTCTCCAAATCCAAAGCACAACTTCTTCACAAGTCTATCTAGTATGTATGTGGGTGCATATAGTGCACATGTATGTATGGTTGTCCTGAATATTAAATGTAATTATGTGATAATTCAATGGATTNACCTATAATACCTCCCTAGCTAGGAGGGAGTGTTAATATTATGGTAGCTGTGGGAGGTATTTACCTCCATGTGTGAACCTGACGAGAATAAAAGACTATGGAAAGTAAGAGAAAACCCTAATGAGTTGGCTAATAACCCTAGAAGTCTTGTCGACTCAAGAAGATAATTTATATTAGGTTATTAGCCTCCAAGAGAAGAAGTCGGCCATAAATAATAATAATATATTGAATAGACACATATCCAGAAGGAGAAGTCGGCCCCAACAGATTTAGCAGAACCAGTATAAATACAAGGCGCCAGTTCTCATTTGACAACATCTCAGAATTGTAGACAACAAGTGGTGCGCACTGCAGTTCCCAGTTTGGTGCGCACGTGTGGAGGAGAGCTGCAGGTGCAACTGCTGCAACTAGCAGTTTCAGTGTTGGCTTGGACTATCTATTGGCTAGGGTTTGGACTATATGATCAACTATTGTTGGTGCGCTATCCTTGGAGGAAGATGCACTACACCTTGTTTGGCTATCTAGCCTAGGGTTTGCTTCCATAGAAATTCTCAGTCAAGGTTAAGGTGCTCGGAGGGTGGCTTCGGCCTATGGTTGGGTGACAAGGGTATTGTCAATGGTAAAATGAGCACACCATATTCTATATTATAACACATCCAAGATATAAATCAGTGCCTATCACCATCCTCCTTATAAACATCGAAGGAATGGAAATCATGCTTTCAAAACTTCGCAGAAAAGACGTGAAAGACATAACCATAGACCAGTGCCAACTACTGTGGATGGATTGATGAATGGTCATGGGAGAATATAATCTGATGCTTAAGGACTTCATATCATTGTGTATCATCAGTTGTACAATCGTATAACATTCATCTTCCTTGTTGATTTCCTTGGAAGTGGTCGACTGAGGTTCGAAAGAAGATGAAAGTCGACTTGAGTTTCGACTAAGTTTTCAACTAGTATTTGTCGATTGGAGTTTCAACTAGTTGTTGTTCATCGACTGGTGTTTTCGACGAGAATTTTTTCTACTGCTTATAGATCCCTCAGTTGTTAAGGGGGGAGTATTGAAGTTGTTGATGTGTGAACCCAACTAAATTTACCACCAATCTTGAAGAATAGTTCATAGAATTTAACTAGCATGGAAAACATTATAAATTATGAAGGGTTGAAAATTCTACTTACAAGAAAAGTGAATTACAACTAATGAAAAAAGGGGCAAGATACATAGTCGGAAAAAAAACCAATGAAAGCAAGGAAAGTTTTATACTAAGGATTATCAAGGGTTCACATTAAACAACCAAGTCAAAAGACTTCAAAATCTTATGCACACACTACAAGGGAACCTCACCAACACTCAAAACGAGAGCCAAGTCAAACCCGTAAAACCAAACAAAGACAAAGATGATGCCACAAAGGAGACATGCTTAGCTAGAAGGAATCTTATTTACTATGCTATTAGAATGAATCATTCTTTAAGGGGATGGAAATGTATAAAACATAATAGTACTAAAAATATAATAAATAATAATAAATATAATCATTAGGTTAATGGAAGGTCAAAGGATACATACCTCTTCACCTCGTACCCAATGAATGGATATCGATGTACCATCATGAGGTTCATTGTAATCATCAATATCATATCAATCAATCATTACTCAATATTTTAATACATACTTGCAGAAATATTATGTTTATATTTTAATAAATATGGACTACTTATTCCAATTTATAGTAGTAAATTTGCTCTTTTATTTTCTAGATATATGTTAAATCACTTAATGATTTCATTCCTATGTTATGTCAAAACAACATAACAAAAAGTGGTAGAAATTACCCAATCAAGAAGAGAATACATGTTGAAAACCAAATCCGTAGTTACAAAATTTTGGACAACCAGAAACTTCATGTATATATAGCCCAATTGGTTAACTCGAGTAGTTGAATGTTATGAATTAAAAGTTGGAGGTCATGGGGTAAGTTCCTCGGGTTGGTTGTCTATGTGATATTATTGGGCCTCATCCAATGTCTCTATCAAGTTAGGTTGCCAAAACTCCAATCGACCTCACTCAATGTACCATCCTTTGAATGAGATGAAGTGCTTGGAGAGTTTCCTCAGGATGTGTATTCCATAAAAAAAGAATATATATATATATATAATAAATGAAGTGCATGTGCATACAACTTATCACGTGTTGATACCATCTTCAATCTCTCCAAAACCTTAGGGAAACCATGAAAATCCTATCCACCACCAAAGATCCACAATATGCAAGCATATACACCAGAAAATCCTCCTTAGCTTCAACAAGATTGTATCACACAAGCTCTCCACTAGCACAATTGTCTTCTTTAGGGATTTTAGATCCTAACCATGTTTCATCACACAAATACATGGCAAGAAAACTCTATCACTAGCTTCCAAATCTGCATGTCCATCCTAGGGTTTGAGTCCTCAAACCTCGAGTCTTCAATGATATAATAACCAATTTTTATTCCAAGCAAGGCATCATACCAAGCTCAAGACTCATAAAGCTCATATTTTGATGATTTTTCCCTAGCCTTTCATTCCAAAAGAACAAGACTCTGAAACCATGAAAATCAATAGCTCCACTCTCCATCTCTTCTACTAGGGTAGAATCTCTAGTGCTCCAATAAGAGCCACAACAACTAGAATCACCTCCAACATCATGTTCTTCTCTAGGGTTTATATGCATAGCCCAAACCTTGACATCACACCAAAACAACCTCTCCAAAAACATCCAAGACATCTCTCTCTCCTTATATTCTTCTAGGATTTTCTCATAAACCCTAGCATCTATCTCATAGCATTTCCTCATAAACCTTACCGTCTCTTAAACAAGTAGAAATAATAGTACGATGCTTATGATGAATACAAGAGCTCTCTCCTCATTTATATATACAAGTAGGTGAAGGAGGCTAACATAAACTAAGGACGTGTTTATACAAATAACCTGTCGAATTTTTCATAAGAGATGATATTGTATGTGAATGAATATCTTATTACAATGACGAGTGTTCTATATATAAAGAACATATGGTGACCATGGTGACCATCCATGAAGAGATGCATCCCTTGGGTAATAAATATATTTATACTTTATATTATATTATACATATAATATAAATATATTTTATACTTTATTATATATATTTATACTTTATATTATAAATATATTATTACATTAATAATGTTATAATTAATTGAGGGGTTAAGGGAGCCCTCACTGCTCAGGGGGTCTGTGGCTAGGGTTTCCTCAGCCGCATACCCCGCTCCCTTTCTGCGACGCTCTCGGTGCTCTAGATTGTTCTTCCCCTTCTTGATAGCAGTGTGGCATTGGCGGCCACAGTATTGGTTTGATCGTTGGGGATTGTCCCTTCTTTAGCTTCATTGAAGCCACAGTTTCATGATGCCTCTTTTGCAGGCTTTTGGCATTTTTATGTGTGGATCTTTTGTTTCTGGAGCGGGTTTAGTTTTTGCGGGTGGGTCTACTTGCTATTGGAGATTCCCCGGATCGGTTGATTTTCATATGTGGTCTCGAGTCCTGTTGCGTACTCATGTTCTTCATATGGCCTTTTTCTGCTAAGGCCTCAGGTTTTCTTCAGATGAGCGTGGATGAGCGGGTCTGGGGTTTTTCTCTTCAGATCTGGTGTCTCTTCAAATCCAATTTATGGAGCCATCTATGTTTGTTGCGGGGTTTCGATCCACTTCTTTTCATCCTCTAGTGTGTGTGGAGGTGTTTCTTGAAGTTTTCTGAGGGTTTGGTCCCCACCAATCCATCCCTACTGGTATGTTCAGGGCTTCATGCATCATCAGGGTTATCTCAAAGGTCTTGGTGATCGAGATTCCTTGCTTTCCTTTTGGATATTTGGTGTAGTGTGGTTGCTAGGGTTTTTTGTTTCTTTTTGAGGGGGTCTATTTCAGAGCTTTGAGGTCCTACTTACGACCGTCCAATATTGATTTGGCCATGGTCAACACTTTGAGGTCCATCTGGGGCATGCAACTTCTATTTTTCTTCATCCTCATAGGTTGCAGGCCCTCTTGTGGTCACATGGGATCTTGTTCTGAAGGGTTTTTTTGCCGCTCATGCCTGCTCCGTCTAGGTTCTCTTCTGAAGTGCTTTTCTGCCATGCTTTTGGCTGGGTTTTGGTGGTTTTTTCTAAATCTTTCTTTTTTATATTTTGGTTCATATAATACACCCATGAGGTGTTGTGCTCCTTGAATCACCTACAAAATGTAATTTTGTCTCTTCGGATTGAATAAAATTACACTTTTTTCCATGGAAAGAAAAATGTTATAATTAATAATATTGTTTAATAATTAATAATCATATTATTAATTATTAATCTAGTAGAATGTATTTCCGATGCTACCCAAACATCAACACTCCCTCTCAATTTGGGAGACATTCTACATTATTCCAAGATTACCTCTGAATATTACCTTTGAAGATTACATGTGGGTAGCTCTCAAATAGTTGCAACATGTCACCATGACATCCATTACCTCGCAATACATTTGTACCTCATCATGTGCACCCTTGTGAATTCACAACCAATGCATCCAAGGCCCATGGGTAGTTCTCAAATAACTACAACATGTCCCAAAGACATCCACTACCCTGTAATGCATCAGTAACTGATCATTTGCACCCTTGGTCTTAGTTCCAACCCTTTTTCATGCTGGATGAGATCCACCTATCTCAATGTCATCCCTTTTTCATGTTGGATGAGATCCACCTATCTCAGTGCCATG
>SNQJ01S0104435.1:30351-44917 GCA_010110895.2 Picea sitchensis | reverse complement strand
TATAATAATAGCTTATTTTATTTTATTTTATTTTTCTATATTCGGACTTGAGAGTTATCAATTCATGGAAATTTGAAATCATAATGCAAGATCGGTGTCTGTCCACACCCATCTATATGTCCATGGAAGTTAAACTGTATATGGAGACTTGACATGAAATAACGTGTGGTATGCCCATTATAGTCATTCCTTCCACTGATGTTTGCGGCATCATGAGAGTTACCAGATTTGAAATATGCTGACCCCACCTTTGATAAATTGTGAAGCAAAGAGAAATGTAGAGATNTAGGAAGGGGTGATCATAATTCTCCAAATCCAAAGCACAACTTCTTCACAAGTCTATCTAGTATGTATGTGGGTGCATATAGTGCACATGTATGTATGGTTGTCCTGAATATTAAATGTAATTATGTGATAATTCAATGGATTGATAATTAAATTTTATCTTCTAACACAAGTAGATTTCATGTGATAATGTTGTGCCATAATGTCTATCAACTACGTATGAAAAAAGAAACAAATTACATGTACTAAAATCAAAGAAAAGAGAAAAAAACATACATGTTAATTGTATTTGATAAGACTCTCCCACTCTTGTTAAATTGCAAATGATATGTGATGAATAAATAAGTTCTTTCTCATCAAATCCTTTATTTGTATCCTCTATGTATAAAAAATAATATCAATGAACATTAATGGTGTAGTAAGGGATGGAATTTAGATATCAATAACTCTACATTTTCATATATTAACAATCATAATGTTATTCTTTTCAATAAACTAAGTGCATTGAATGCATGGAGAAATATTAGATTGAAATTGGTTTCATGGATGTGGACTATTCTAAGCATAGTACTAATGATGTAATGATGTATTGTATGATACACTAATATTATATAACATATTGTTGTTTTCAAAACCCTACTTCTAGATAAGATAATGAAGCTAAGAACCAATTGATTACCTCATAGAGTTACAATAAATAAGGCATAGATTTTAATTGCTAAATAAGGTAAGAACAATAAGTATTTACTAAGAACCCAATGGGGTCATATAATTATGGACTATGTAAACTTAGATGGATTTACCATACCTCCATATAACCAATCTCTAAATAAGATTATGAGTATGTGAATTCAACTTATAAAGTTTATCTTCTAGAATGAACTCTTAAAGCTCCTAAATTGAAGACTAATCAAAATATAATAGGTCAATTCTTCCAAGTTCTAGAATACCCATCCCAAAAAGTTTTTCATCTAAAAATTTATTTATTTTCTAACTTCATGGGGAACCATCTCAACATCTCAACAAGTGTACCAAAGTAGAAAATTAAAATTTCATCATCCACATTAAGTGAAAAGATAAATCAAATCCCTTCATATAGCCAATCGACTATCAATTAAAGAGTCAATGCAAATCTCATCCATTAAAGAGTCAATGCAAATCTCATCCAGTACTCCCATTTTTTTCACACAAGGGAACCTACAATCTTTATATCTTGTGGAGTAAGAATAATGTCCCTTGTGAGAAAACACCCTTTAATATAGTAAGTGCTTACTAGATATGATTCTAAATTACATTGAACATTTTCAAGGATCATCTCCAAACAAACAACACACAAACCACTTAGTTGATAACACTTACAATGTCGATACTTGAAATTTTCTATCAATAATACCTAACAATACTTAACTTCCCATTGATCCTAAAAAAAATATGCATATTTCTCACTAGATTAGTGTGAGGGTTCTAGTACCTCCAAACTTAGACCAAAATAGATTATTATTATTTATTATTAATACTTTTAATAGTTTTTTTTTAATTTGAAGTCTAACTCAACTAACAGTTATTACCTATATTTAAAAAAAACATAAAGTAAATCATCAACTTTTATAATAAGAGCTTATTTTATTTTATTTTTCTATATTCGGACTTGAGAGTTATCAATTCATGGAAATTTGAAATCATAATGCAAGATCAGTGTCTGTCCACGCCCATCTATATGTCCATGGAAGTTAAACTGTATATGGAGACTTGACATGAAGTAACGTGTGGTATGCCCATTACAGTCATTCCTTCCACTGATGTTTGCGGCATCATGAGAGTTACCAGATTTGAAATATGCCGACCCCACCTTCACATCGTTAACCAATGAAGGTAGGCTGCAGCTGTTCAACCAACCATTTGATGGAATAAAATACATCCATTCCTCCGAGCTTTGGGCAGATGAGAGTATTTTATGGGATTGAGAATGAGAAATTCCTGTGTGTCTCAACTGTGGAGGCGAGTTGTGTTTTTCTTGGTGATGGCATTCCTCACAATGTGGGCAAACTACGAAGCTGCTCAGAGAGCAGTGGAATACGTAGTGGTGGTGAAGACATTAAGAATGGAGAGCTTAAGGGCGGATAAGGCGCTCACTCTTCCTCTCATGGAGGCCACCCATTTCGTGCGCAATCTCCTCTATGCAAATCCCCGCCACCCAAGAAAATATATTCACACAGTGGTGTTATCAATCGATAACAATTACACTGAGAAAGCAGTGAATGAAGATAACGTAATACATATAAACAGTGAATATATTGCAGATTTGGGAGAAGATGAGATTAGAGGACTCCTCTACAGAGAAACCGGTCGTTTATGGCTCTGGGACGGTGGCAGAAAGGCACCTATTGGTCTGCTTGAAGGCATGGCTGAATATATAAGATTAGCTGCAGGTTTCAATGTCTCGAATCCATCGGTATCAATGAACGAACTTGATAATACAGAACGAGAGTGGGATGCAGGAAGGTTGGTAACAGGTATGTATTTACAGTATTGTGAAGGTATCAAGAGTGGGTTTGTAGCAGATCTGAATGCCCGAATGGAGAAGGAGTGGAAGGAGGATCTGTTAGAAGAGTTGTTGGGGGAGAGTGACACAATGGTCTGGTCAGAATTCAAGAAGATCATTAAAAATAAATTATGTTGAAGATTGACACTGCCCTTCCAGGTACTAAAACCGCCTCTGTTTCAGTTGGCAATCTCTCTCTATTTCCTTCAGTGGGGTAGTTTGTTCACCTTTATTTATGTTGTTTTCTCTCAAGTATCTTAGAAAAAAAGTTTTTGTTGCTTTATATATATGTGTGGGGGTTCAAGGAGGTAAAGATGACAAAAGCACAATGATCTGATAAGAATTCAAAAAAAATATTAAAAGACTGGCCCTTCCAGGTACTCAAACCGCCTCTGTTTCATGCCATGCCAGTCTCAGTTAGCGATCTCTTCCTCACTATTTTGTTTGTTGCGTGTGGATTGATTCGATCAGCCTGTCGTGAAAAGATTTGCTATTTTTGTAGTTTCCCATGAAAGGTTGAAAAGCTTAATATCCGTCGGTTCTTCGGTGCGTGACAAACACCCAACGATGCCAAAATGACTTCATTCAGTAAAGGCGACGCTATCACCGAGCTTTGTTGCACCATATTGTTACTACGGTGGCTTGTTGTTGCAAAGTGATATTGTATCTGCTTGATATTAAAAACGTTGTTAATGCAAGGTAGATTAAGAAAACAATTCAATTTGCGTAAATGTTAACATCATGATCAATTTTACATTTACCAATTATAGGTCCTTAAAAAGACTTTTTCACTTTTTATCAATTAGTGAGTTGCATAAACCATCAAACTTATCATCTTGATCACCTATAACCCTAAAAAAATAACTCTTATCCTCTATCTCCTAACCTCTAATACTTGTAGCATCTAAACCTCACAAACTCAAACTCTAGACCCCTAAAAATTATTAATCATAACCCTTGTAACCCAAACCATTAAACACATGACCCTTAAAAAGTAAATAGTATAGCTCATAATACCTAAAATTTCATGATACCCCTTGTAGTTCTTAACCCCTAACCCCTTTAACACCTAAACACTAGCATCCATACATTATCTCTTACAATCTCTAACCCATATAATCTATAATCGATGTCACCACTAACACTTCTAACCCTATCTCTCAATTCATTACCCCTACCACTATCCAATAATACTAGACACATATAACCTCTATCATATAACTCATGTGTAAACATATCATATGTAAAGAGAGGACGCTTTCTGAATCACTAGTCCACAATTTTGTTGTAGCCACGACCAAGGTTTAATATTCATAACAACTTGGTTGATGCATTGTTTCCAAGATGGCCACTGATCTCAATAGTGGTATATAAGTCATGACAAATGGTTAGATGGTTTTCGTAGTGTAAGTATCATCCCACCTATTAATATGGGATGGATGCTCACCACTACAATATTAAGGAAGAATATTAAAAATGTAGTCATTTTAAGCATTTCATTTGAATGTGTGGATTCTCTCATGATTAATGTTCAACAACGTATTGAACAAAATATTAACACCTTCACATGCCATGATGCACAAACATAGTCGCCCAAAATAAAAGAGAACCTAAACCCACTTCACTCACAAGACATTCAAGCAGACTATGCAACAACAATTTAATATCTTGATCTCCAAAATCATAGGGACTAATTTATGCATGATTGGTGGTTTGATGGCCAATTCAAGAGAAAAGTGTCCCCTACACACATTTGGTTTCATTGATCCCCTATATGAGGGTTTCCTACACACCCAAACAACGTTTCTTAGTGTGAAGAAACAATAAAAGGCATGTTAATAAAACTACATGCATACTATAACCATTCAAGTTAAATAGGCAATGGGTGTCCAAAAAGGGGTGTGACTTCGCCCCCCCTTCCCCCATAGAATAATCCTTGTCCTCAAACTTAATTATGCAATTGAAAATAATGTCTCAAAAATTGGTAATCATCCCAAGTAGTATGCTCTATAAAATATTGGTTCCAATGAGAATAGCCACTTCTCCATAATCTAGATTGGTTCCAAACCTTATGGTTTCTTTTACCTTCATAACACATCAATCCAAATCATGTGAAATATCTTATACATACTTTATGAAAACAAAAAATTGAGATTTAAACATTCTGAATACTAGCTAATGAAAGAGGTGAAACTAATCTATACAAATCATGGTTAATTCTTTCAATGTAATTTTAAAAACAAATGCCTTATATATGTGCTAATTTACCAGTTTTCCATATTTAATTAATCTCTTTTGAAGTTTTATTTTGATGAAGTCTTTCTCCCACATTTAATTTCCATGGTATTCTACATAGGTCTACATACTTTTTTTAATGATTCTTTACTTCCTTCAACCTTTTTTCTAATTAAGGTCGCATATTGTTCCATTTGTTTAAGAAATTATATACCTATGATCACTCAGTCCTTGAGGTTGTGATCCAGGTGGATATTGGTGCCCACCCACCTTGATGTAGCCAATAAACTTTGAATCATTCATGAGATCTAAAAACCATGCAAACACACGAGAATGGGAAATAACTCTTTTTTGTTCCTTCTCCATCGTAACTATTACAATGGAAGTTCAACCCCTTATAACTACTATTTGAGATTTTCGAAAACAACTAATTTTAGAAAATTCTCGCATGAGTCTAAAAATGACCAATAACTAAAAGCTAACTAGAGTGACACTATTTGTCAACTCTCTTTTCTGATTAGGTGCGTAAATTAAGAGATAAATTATAATTACTAATTTAAAAATTCCTGTGAAAACACTAAAACCCCAATGTGAGGCCTTATATGAAGGAATTTGGCCTCGGAAAAGTGTCAAAATGATATCTAATCTGAAGGATCAGATCGACACAGAATTGAAAGCTATGAGACACAACACCCTGTAAAATTTCATCCCAAACGGACAACCGAGTCAAACGTTATGGCCCTCGGAAATCCCTGCATCACACCTCTTCTACTCGTTCAGAAAAGTTCCCCATATTGGAATTTTTTCTACAATGTTTTCGTGTCTTGAAATTTCGATGTTTTTTTTAGGCCCTAAATAGTGTTTTTTTTCCTTGCAAAGGATTAGGGTTTACATGGCATGCCTAATCATTCACCAAAATTGTTCTTCTCATTGAGATGTTTCCAATGGTTATTGTGCACCCCATACAGAATTTGTATGTGGAATTTGTATATTCTGAAATTTGACACATCGACTAAACTCCTTATGGCCCACATTTTCGTTTCCATGTCATCTCCTAGGGTTAAGATTTTGTATTTTTAGGGTTTTTTCCTCTTAGGGTTTAGTAATTTATGTTAAAATGTCATTTCATCCTCTTGTAATGTTAAAATGTCATTTCATCCAACACTTCTCTCTTTAAAGATAAACTATCACCATTATAGCCATTTTGTATTGCTTTGCATTTCATTTTATGTAATGTAATGGAAATAGTGTCGCAATTGAAGGACAAGGGATTACCAATAAGTGTCCCATTTTGTATAACAAAAACCCTCTTATTCATATAATAAAACATGTTTTAATTTATTCTATTGTGTTGTTCAAAGCCACTGTGAAATGTTACATCGATGATTAAATATATGGATGACTAAATATTATAATGAAGATATGAAAAATATGATGATACAACAAATTAATCCAAACATCATTTTCAATTTACTAATCAAAATATAAGATATATGTAATTTTTTTGATAAATAATGGAATTTAAAAATAACAATAATTTCACTACCACGGGTCGATGCTTCTTGGTGTATTTTAATTATTAATATCATCGACACATTTAATATTAAAACCAAATGGCGTGTTTCATATGAAATTTGCACCAGTGCTTTTATGTAATCAATTAGCATTGGTTTCAATATTAATTTAATACCACAAAATTATATTAACAATTTGGCCATCGGTGCGTTAATATTATATGAAGCATGGGTGCATATGTGTTATTAATACACACCAGCACTATTGTGTTATTAATAAGCACTAGGTAGTTTTTGTTATGGAAATGCATCGATGCTTTTGATTTGTAATGCACCTGGGCATTCTTCACTAAAACGCACTGATGCATATTATTTTATACAACATCTATGCCTTCTTATTAATAATGCATAGATGCATTATGTTATCACATATAGTTGTCAAAGGGTCGCAGGACGACCGAGTCCATGGTCTGTACAGAAACGTCCAAACACAGATTCAAAGAAGCCCATTTTGGGCTTAAAATACAAGTAGCGGGTGGGTTTATGTTTCCAATGGTGGAGATCCCAGTAGCTGTTTAGATCAATGACAATCGTGCATTCAAAATGTCAAAGTTGTGTGAGGTTTAAAGACTAGGTGGAAGCCCTAGAGTTGCAGATCAAGAGCCACACGTCCTCTAGAATCGATGATCAGGATTTACTTCGGGAGTTTGGGCTTCGGGAGTTTCGACTGCCCCACTCTCGATTTCCTCCAAATTACTTTTTCCCGAAGTTACAGATCAAGTGCCACACATCCTTCTCCATCGGATGATCATGATTTACTTCGGGACTTCAGGCTTTGGGAGTTTCGGCTTCCCCACTCCCAATTTCCTCCGAAGTAACTTCTTACGAAGTCCAGAGATCTATGTCACGTGTCCTCTTCAGATCAGCGATCGTGGTTCGTTTCCAAGATTCAACATTCATTTCAGGCCACCATGTCACTCTAGGCCCGTATTACTCTAGGATTTATACAATATCTACATGCATTTCCCCCCCAAGCTCCAAGCGTCGAAGACACTTGGCACCCATAAGTTCTGACATGTGGCACTCATCTGTTAGAGACATGTGACATCCATCTAGCACTGACACATGGAACTCATTTCAAGCATTTTTGGACATGTCTTCAACCTATTTTCAAGTGACACATGTCACCCCTCCATCCGTGACATGTCAGCATAGTGACGTCAGGCCACTCTGTCAGCTGCAGGAGATCATCCTCTGGGAAGTGTTCTTGTTCAAGCACCAAGATTAGCGCCATCTCCATGCACGGTTTTAATGGATCATAGAATTGGTGGGCGGATAAACTTTAGCAGTGGCGATAAAAGTAGCAGGGTTTCCCAGATCGCGGACTTGCATCAGATCAACGACCACAGTTCATGGCGGGGACGCAACTTGCTCAAGCATTAAAATCCTTAAGCAGTTCCTCAATCGAAACCGTGGTATAGTAAAAGAGCTATGTGGTGGAAGGTGGTGAATTACGGGCTCAAAAGCAGTGTGGGTCTAAACCGCCTTCGACGGCCCCACATTCACGTGCTTATAAAATGACAAATCTGAGAGAAACACGTGGTTGCCCCTAGGAATTAAGCCTCGTTGCGATCCCGAGAAAAAAATAAGTTAATGAAAAAGGAGTGGTGGTTGAAACCTCGACTCACTCCATAAATATAAGGCATGGAGGGTCTAGCCGTGGAGACAGAATTGTCAGCCCGAGGTACCCCTATGAACGGTTTTTCCTGCAAGCCCATGTTGATATGAGCTCACATCTGACAGAAGGATACATGCACAGTCTGACAGAAGGATGCGCAAATGAAATATTTGAATGAGATGGCCAAGTCATACTCCTGACAGTTGTGGACTGATCTAATATAAATAGATCAGTTTAGATTTTGTAAGCAGGGGTGTTTTTGAGAGGCTGGAGAGCCCAGAGAGTTTTATGAGCAAGGCTCTATATTTTTAGTTTGTAATCCTGAGGGCTTGGATTGTAAATATTATGTTATTGAAGATTCCTTTGAATCGTTTTTATTAGACTGTCTTGTTAGTAAATACATGTTTTTTTGTTCTTCTTGTCTAAATGTGATCTCTCTGATTTATGGATTCCTAGAGGATCTATTGTCATCATGCCCATCTTTCATGGTTCATCAGATATTTTCTTTTTTTCTTCTTGTTTGGATGTAATCTCTCTAATTTATGGATTCCTGAGGCGATGGAGGATCTGTTTCCATCATGCCCATTTTTCATGGTTCATCAAACATTTTATGTTTTTTTCTTTTCTAGATGTAGCATCTCTCTGATCTATGGATTCCTGAGGTGGTAGAGGATCTGTTGTCATCTTTCCTATCTTTCATGGTTCATCACTTAGACATTTTATGTCTTCTTTCTCTTCATCACCACATCAATCCTTTTGTCTGATAGGCATCTTAAATGCCTTCATTATTCTCGATACTTATGACTCCATAGCCCAATGGTCTTGAATTGATCTGGAGTTACTTATGTTATCTTTTCCTCTCCCTGCAATCTCATTGATCCACCTATTCAAACCATTTTAATCCATTTACCTTTTTGATGGGTACTGGGCTTATCCTCTTGCAGTCGGAGGGTGACTCTCAGTGCTAACACATTCTATGAAGAAATCCTCGATGCTTAATTATTTTTAAATCTTCCGATGCATTTTGTTGTTAAAGCCCCGATGCTTATAAGAAAAAAAACCTCGGTGCTTAAATATTTTATTTCCCCTATTTTTTCATATTTTATGACCCTGGTGCTTTCATATTTTATTTCTCTGGTGCTTGATGTTAAGTGAACAACACCGATGTTGTAGGTGTATGTACACATAGGTTCTTGTTCCTTATACAAACACATCAATTTGTAAAAATCCGCTAACACCTCTAGCCGCCCAATTTCTTTTAGTTATAATAAACTTTTGTTATAGTATCCGCAAAAACATCCACTATCTATAAAAAAATGTTGTAGCGGATGTTTTTTTTCCAATTTTTTTCCAATTTTGTAACACTAGAAACCTCTGTTATAACCTCTGCTAAAAGGTCTTTTCCTTGTAGGGTTCATACTATCTTGTCTCATAATATAGTCTCAATTTTGAAATTTCTTCTTTACCTTTCTCTTTGACTTCTCTTCCTTGCATGCTTCTATCCATCCCTTCCCGTATGAGCATCCTGAGTTGTCCTTTCATTTCAATCATCTCTATGTTGACTTCTTCATCATCTTGACTCATGCTATTATCACTTCCTTTATTTTTTTTCAAAACAATTCTCATGTCATCAACTATCATCACCTGTTCATATCCATTAAATGAAATCTGAAAAGATAATTTTGTTACCTCATCCTTTTCTTGTCTTGTTTCAACATTTGCTAACAAGTCATTATTGTTTGTTGCAAATATATGGCTTATTGCTTCTTTTGTACATTTGTCTTATGAGACTGTCTGTCCTCTTATAGTTTGTTGGTTACACCTTGCATCATTATCCTTTTCACTGCTGGTATAGACAACTTTTTTCTTGCCAGTATTCAATGATGTATATTTTCCTTCATCTTCAGAGAATTTATCTCTACCTCCCTGGCTATCTTCTTTTCTTATGTTCTTCATAGTCTCTTCTAGACTAGATATGATGCCTTCATCTTCTTCCTTTCCATATTGACATTGTTCTGAGTGACACTTATAAATCTACAAGACATGTATTTTCCTCTCTTTTCCCAACTTCCATCCGTTTCTAATATTTGATTAAAGTATTTAAAAAATAATTAGGTAAACATTCAATAAGATAAAATACAACCAACCAATTATAACTTGGGGTTTACTTATTTATTCAAAAGATTGTAGAGTTTCAACCTTCTCCTTTATGTCCATCTGATATTCATGAGTTTCTCTATTATTGTATTCATGAAACAATGTTGAACCTAGATCTCTTRCATGATAGTTTCTTGAGTCTRTCCATCCTCAGAATCTACTRTCTATTGTTTTTTTTCACAATCATAACTCTGTTCTTCTTTAAWTTCTTCTTCATTTACAATTACTTGCATATGTTCAACTTTCTTGTCTCCATTACCTACAAATACACACTCACACAAACAATTATTTTGAAATTCATGAGATCCCTCGATCTCACTTGATGTCACTGGAATCCATCCTTTGTGTTGATTTGAGCACATCATCCTCTCCTAGGATTGATCCCTATTTAGGTTCAGACATGTGAAATTATTTGTCGATCATTGACCTTTTTTCTAAACTCAACTACTCTAAGTTTCTCTTTCTTCAACAAAACACTCAACATGTGTCTCTTCAACTTTTCCTCTATTTTAATAAAGACATTCATTCCATGCATCAATTTATTCATAAACAAATGCATAATAGGCCATTTAAAAAAAAAATCTCACATTCCAACCTTGCCTAAGGTCTTCATTAACCTTCTTATGTAGCATTTGTTTCACATAATTGAGTTGTTCTTTTAAATCAACCATTTCCTTATCAAATTATTCATCACTCATTCTCTTATTTCCATATTCTTTGACATCTTGTTTCCTTTGAATATGGAATCTTTCTAAACCTATGTCATGACTATCAATAGTCATCTTCATCCCTTTCCTTGTGAGACTCTCCTTGCTCATTGTGAGTTGCATCAAGCCTTTCCTCTGTAGCAGGTCTCTACACCTTGCCACTCAATACATCATCAAGGTTTCTTCTGAGCTTGATCGTTTGATATCACTAGTTCTTTCCTCTAGAACATTTTGATCACTCCTTTGATCCTCACTTCGATTCTTCACCTACTCACATTCTTCTGAGAACTTCTATTGTTCTCTTTCTTCCAATATCATCTGGAAGTGTCTATAACATCTCAGGTTACAAGGTTCTTTTTTCCACAAGATTCTACACTTGAGAGATTCACTTGCTCCCTCTTCCTTTGTCACAACTCCTCTATTGTAAGTCACTGCTACAATATATTTCTCTATTTCTAATACCCGCAATCGTTCTTATATACCTCTATTCAAAATTAATTTAGAACACAAAGACCATTTTTACCTCTCAAATCTATACTTCATCTCTTCTACTTTCTCTTGTTGAAACTCCTTTCATGTATGCAAGTTTTCAATTGAAAAATTCATAGGTCTCATCCTGTCCTTTCTTCTCATCAATTCTCATATTGTATTACAAAATCTTTTCTTCAACTCTAAATTCCAAAGAGAAAACCTGCTCCGACATCTTTCCAAAGAGAATACCTGCATAAAAATACCAATCTATCTTATCAACAAGATTGCACCTTTACTGCACACATAGGATTCTCCTTCCTTTCTCTTTAATCTTGCAAGATTATCCTTCCTTTCTCTTTCTTCTTGTAGGATTCTCCTTCCTTTCTCTTTCTTCTTGCAAGATTCTCCTGCTCAGATACCACATGATGGAGCCTACATGAATAGGCCCGCAAATCTCAAAATCGATCCCAAACTCAATGCTGGATAGAGTAGGATCCCATGCTTTGAAGTCTCGTGTCAATCCTTTGGTGTCTAAGTTGTTGTATTAATATCTGCTACAATGAAATTACATTCTTCGTATCTTTGAACTTGCACTTACAATTTCTCACAGACCAAATGTTGAAAACCCTGACTCTTAACCAATCAAGAGACAAAATCTAACAACCATCAAATATTGGAATCATCCATGTGACCTCGAATTATAACCAAGTTCTTAAAATGTCATCATTATACCTTTCCCTCTACTAGAGTATCGATACATATGGGTCACACTACTCCGACGGTAATTTTGGATGCCAACAAGTTGTGATGCAAGTCTCCATGCATGACCACACGTTGGGACCATGTTATAAAGGTATCATTGTCGACGTTTCTCAAGGAGAAAATACGAATGTGGTTCAATTGTCCCAACATGATGACATACATGTCACCGTCGACATTTATCTAGGAGTGAAATACACAAGACTCGATTAGCCCAATGATGTGCTAGTCCCGACGATACATGAAATTGTCTCCATCATTATGAACCATCAATCCAAATTTGAATGATTTAATTGGCACCGTAAATTGACTTCAACCTAGACTATCCTCCCTTTCAGATCCACCCTTGATCATTGCCTCTGATTTAATCATCGTCATCGATTAAATTGACTTGCCCCAACTCATTTTCATCAAACCCACTTCTTGTTAGCAAGTTTCCAAGATTATATTTTTTGTGATCCTCAAACTATTATCGTTCCTCCATACCGGCTCTGACTCTATCATCATCGATGATCATTCATCATTGACACAAATCCCTCATGAAATTTGTGGTCGCGATATGACAGTCTCGACGACATACAAGTTATATCATCATCAGGATCAAATTGGAGCTTGAGTCTCAATCTAGAAACACTCTGACAACTCTTCAAATAGATCTTGATCATTAATATGTAAAGGGTTATGATCGGATCTAACCTTAACCATCTGTTTTCTTTAACTTGGAAAACAAATTCTACATGCCCAATTCGACTGAGTCGATCCTGATCAATTGGAACAACAAAGGTTCAATTCTTCTCCTCAACAACTCTTATTTGGTTTGGACTTGTGGAAAGATCCTACGCATAACCTCCTGCAACCACAAACAATTCATCGTTATGTTCCAACCAATATATACATAACTTTCAAATGCAGATATGAGGAAAACATTGTAACGTTCCCGACCATCAACCCCATGGTCGGGCCAACATTACTACGCAGAAAAAAACACTACTGTAACATATTATGAATTCTTATGAAATACAATTTCTTAATTACAGTTAAACACAACGTAAGAACATTAATATCGTTAGCATACATAATCCACAGCATTAACAATAATTCACGAATACAGCGGAATACATGTAAACATTGCTAGAATAACAGACATGCATATTTAATTGAAATTATACGCATGTATATACTTATCTTTTAGACTGGATGTAATTCACCAACTACGTGTAGACCTCCCATGAACCTCCCAGCCTTAGACCGTGATGCTCATCACTCTCAGTAGTAGGTCACCCCCGAGCTGGGACTAAGCTCCACCAGGTAGGGATTCCTAGACTACGCAGGGAATACATGAAGACACACAGTCACAGGAGAAGGATTCTCTCCCAGGAGCCACTTATTCCCACTACCCACAGACTCTCATTCCCCACATGTCTGTCCCACCCCAGGACTATACACCTTCACTGTCACCAAGACAGTCCATCAGGTGCTAAATTCCCTTCCCTTGGGCTTCAGCAAAAGAATGGACCGGAAGTCTCCAAGCTCTGTGGAAGCTACAGGACTCCTTCCAGGAGTTCTCACTTCCTCCGTACACTCTCTCACCTAGAGAGGGTCGT
Source organism: Picea sitchensis (assembly GCA_010110895.2). Taxonomy (NCBI): domain Eukaryota; kingdom Viridiplantae; phylum Streptophyta; class Pinopsida; order Pinales; family Pinaceae; genus Picea; species Picea sitchensis. Next base: position 30,965 of record SNQJ01S0104435.1, on the reverse strand, counting down.
CACAGACTGGGTAACCTACCTCTTCAACAACAATCACCTCCCTCACACTGGCCAGCAAGACACACACAATCCAGCACTGCGTGGCCACAAAAGTCAATTGGGAAAATGGGTATGGACACCCAAAATAGAAATGGTCAGCGCTAAATCATAGCGCCGCTCTGCTATTACAGGATGCGTTAAGATTTCTGGAAAGCAACACAGGATGCACAACTCAACAATTACAGAACATTCAATTCTCCCAACCAACAATAAGGAACAAACTCACCTCTATGGTTTCAGAGATGTGTAAGGTGTACAGAGGTTCAATCACAGAGGCCAAATGCGTATAGATGGAAGATGGAGGAATTGGAAGGTCAAACCCTATATTCAGGTGATGGTTGGAGAAATGCCCACCCCACTCCTACGTAGTAGTCGACGGAAGTGGAAGGAGAACCCCCAACACAACTCATTTCTTGGGTTAAATCGCATGCGCCTGGTTCAACACATGTCACCCATGAAGCTGCATGCATCCCTCCCCGGGAACTTAGGACAAAACATAGATTTCACATGGCTTTTGGGATAATATTAAAATATTATTCCCAAGGACTTAAGCCCCTAGGCTCCACACTTAGCCT
>SNQJ01S0104435.1:6027-26651 GCA_010110895.2 Picea sitchensis | reverse complement strand
TAAACTTTAAAAATGTTTAAAATTAAAACTAGAACTTCATTTTAAATTTTAAAATGTTGTTTATTTAATTTTTTAATTTAATTTAATTTTAAAACTTTAAATTTTAGATTTTTTTTTTGTTTGATTTTTTTATTTACTTTAAATTTCTTGTTTTGATTTTTGTTTTAGTTGTATTTTTGTTTTTTTAAATGTCAGTTTCTTATTTTAAATTTTGTAAGGATTGTTTTTTGTGAAAAGTTTTTTTTTTAGTTTTTTTTCCTTTATTATTTTTTTTTATATAAGTATTATTTTAAATTTTAATCCCAAAAAATTTGGTTTATTTTTTAATTTTTTATTAAAAATTCTCAATTTACATTATTTTTCAACACAAATTGTTTATTTTTTCTTTATTTCAAAGAAATAAATTGTTTTTTTACTTAAATAAAAGAATTTTTTAGTGGTAATTTTTTCCCATTTAATTTTTTTCTTAATGAAAATTATGAAAAAAATAAAATGAATTGTTAAATAAATTAGCAAATTATAACACTTTTATATTTAGGAGTCACTTTCCAGTTAAAAATTGGTGTCATTGGTCAAGGACATACTTTCAATTAGGTCATAGTTTTAACTAAAAAACTATGGTTTGGTGGATGTTGACGATTCTAAGCACAATACTAATGATGTATTGTATGGTACCAATAATATTTTATAACATATTGTTGTTTTCAAAGCCATGCTTCTAGATAAGATAATGAATCCAAGTACCAATCGATTACGTTACAGAGTTACACTAAATAAGGCGTAGAGTTTAATTGCTAAATAAGGTAAGAACAACAAGTATTGACTAAGAACAAATGAGGTCATATAATTACAGACCATGTAAACTTATATGGACTTACCATACCTCCATATAACCAATCTTCAAATAGGATAGTGAGTATGTGAATTCAACTTCTAAAGGTCATCTTCTAGAATGAACACTTAAAGCTCCTCAATTGAAGACCAATCAAAGTATAATAGGTCAATTCTTCCAAATTCTAGAATACCTATCCCAAAATGTTTCCCATCTAAAAAATTCCCATTGATCCTAAAAAAGGATGCATATTTCCCACTAGATTAATGTGAGGGTTCTTGTACCTCCAAACTTAGACCAAAGGAACCCTTTAACAATTTATCTAAATGGGGAAATGAAAAATAGAAGGAAACCATAAGGAGACAAAGGAAATACCCCCATTTATCCAACATAGAGATATTCACAACAAAAATAATGCCCAAATAAAAAACAATATCATCGTCATCCTTTGTAAATGTCCTTGTCCTCTATATACTTCAAAATAAGAAAAAAAATTGACTCATCATATATGGCTTAGTAAAGTAAATAACTCCCTTTCTTAAACTAGTTTATTAACAATCTCTTTATTATAATAATAATAATAATCTAACTTAGGTATACATACCCTATTCTCTATGGATTTGAACGTTTGAGTATATGTTTCTTTTTAAAAAAATTGTAAGTTTAAATTTGATAATTAAAAATAATTAGGAGTTTCCTTATCTTATTTTTATTTTATTTTTTGCATAATGATAAAACTGAAAACCTCCTCTGTTTCAGTTACTGATCTCTCTCCAGGTACTGAAACCGCCTCTGTTTCAGTTAGCGATCTCTCTCTATTTCCTGCAGTGGGGTAGTTCGTTCACCTTTACTTATGTTGTAATGCGGTCATAGTTTTCTTTCAGTTATCTTAGAAAATATCTTTGGTTGAAGGAGGCTTTCATGAGATTCGTCTACCCAACCAGTAAAAATGATCTAATCAGAATTCAAAAGGATTATTAAAAAAATAACATTAAAGACTGGCAATGCCCTTCCAGGTACTCAAACCGCCTCTGTTTCAGGCCATGCCAGTCTCAGTTAGCGATCTCTCCGTCTTTATTTTCTTCACCTCAGTATTCGTGTTATGTTCATTCACTATTACTATTACTTGATGTTGTATTGCGGTTCATAGTTTCGTCTCATTCTTTTGAAATCTAAAAACCTATCATCCCTAACACCTAACCCTAACCTTTAACCACCAAAGCCCCTAACTAGTAACCCTTATAACACACAACCGCTATAATAGTTGGCATAAACCACGATCTTTAATCTCTAGCCGGTAATCCATAAACTATATGAATTCTAATCCCCAACCCTTAACTCATATAAATTTTAATTAATGAGTTGCATAAACCATAAAACGTATCATCTTGATCATATAAAACCCTAAAAAACTAACTCTTATAACTCTGATCCTCTATCCCCTAACCCCTAATACTTGTAGCATCTAAACCTGACAAACTCTAGACCCCTATAAATTATTATTCATAACCCTAAAAAACTAACTCTTATAACTCTGATCCTCTATCCCCTAACCCCTAATACTTGTAGCATCTAAACCTGACAAACTCTAGACCCCTATAAATTATTATTCATAACCCTTGTAACCTAAACCATTAAACACATAACCCTTAAAAAGTAAATAGTATAGCTCATAATACCTACAATACATGATACCCCTTGTAGTTCTTAAACACTAACCCCTTTAACACCTAAACACTAACATCCATACATTATCTCTTACAATCTCTAACCCATATAATCTATAATCCATGTCACCACTAACACTTCCAACCCTATCTCTAAATTCCTTACCCCTACCACTATCCAATAATACTAGACACATATAACCTGTATCATATAACTCATGTGTAAACATGCCATATGTAAAGACAGGACGCTTTCTGAATCACTATTCCATAATGTTGTTGTAGCCACGACCGAGGTTTAATCTTCATAACAACTTGGTTGATGCATTGTTTCCAAGAGGGCCACTGATCCCACTAGTGGTATATAAGTCATGTTGAATGGTTATATGGTTTGCATAGTGTAAGTATCATCCCATCTATTGATATGTGATGGATGCTCACCACTACAATATTAAGGAAGAATATTAAAAATGTAGTTATTTTAAGCATTTCATTTGAATGTGTGGATTCTCTCATGAGTAATGTTCAAACCAATGCTCAAGCCCAAAATTTCCCATGAAAAAAATATTAACACATTCCCATACCATGATCCACAAATATAGTCGTCCAAAATCAAAGAGAACCAAAACCCACTTCACTCACAAGACATTCAAGCACACTATGCAACAACAATTTAATATCCTGATCTCCAAAATCATAGGGACTAATTTATGCATGATTGGTGGTTTGATGGCCAATTCAAGAGAAAAGTGTCCCCTACACACATTTGGTTTCATTGGTCCCCCATATGAGTGTTTCCTACACACCCAAACAACGTTTCTTAGTGTCAAGACACAATAAAAGTTGTGTTAATAAAACTACATGCATACTAGAACCATTCAAGTTAAATAAGCAATAGGGGTCCAAAAAGGGGTGTGACATCGCCCCCCTACCCACATAGAATAATCCTTGTCCTCAAACTTAATTAAGCAATTGAAAATAATGTCTCAGAAAATTGGTAATCATCCCAAGTAGTATGCTCAATAAAATATTGGTTCCATTGAACCTTACACTATTTTATGGTGTGATTTTGCAATGAGAAGAGTCACTTGTCCATAATCTAGATTGGTTCCAAACCTTATGGTTTCTTGTACCTTCATAACACATCAATCCAAATCATGTGAAATATCTTATACATATTTTCTAAAAACAATAATTTGTGATTTAAATATTCTGAATACTAGCCAATGAAAGAGGTGAAACTAATCTATACAAATCATGGTTAATTCTTTCGATGTAATTTTAAAAACAAATGCCTTATATATGTGCTAATTTACCAGTTTTTTAATATTTAATTAATCTCTTCCAAAGTTTTATTTTGATGAAGTCTTTCTCCCACATTGAATTTCCATGTTACTCTACATAGGTCTACATATTTTTTTTTAATGATTCTTGAATGCCTTCAACCTTTTTTCTAATTAAGGTCACATATTGTTCCATTTATTTAAGAAATTATATATATATATATATATATATGATCACACAGTCCTTGAGGTTGTGATCTAGGTGGATATCGGTGCCCACCCACCTTGATGTAGCCAATAAACTTTGATTCATTCACGATATCTAAAAACCATTCAAACACATGAGAATAGAAAATAACTCTTTTTTAATCCTTCTACATCCTAACTATTACAATGGAAGTTCAACCCCTTATAACCACTATATGAGATTTTTGAAAACAACTAATTTTAGAAAATTCTCGGATGACTCTAAAAATGACCAATAATTAAAGGCTAACTAGAGTGACACTATTTGTCAACTCGCTTTTATGATTAGGTTCATAAACTAAGAGATAAATTATAATTACTAATTTAAAAATTCTTGTAAAAAGACTAAAACCCCAATGTGAGAACTTATATGAAGGAATTTGGCCCTGGAAAAGTGTCAAAACGATGTCCAATATGAAAGATCATATCGAAACAAAAGTGAAATCTCTGAGATGCAACGTTTTTGTAGGAAAATTCTCATGCGGACAGGTGAATGTCCTCTTGGATCCTAGACCCCTATGACCAAGACAAAAAATGCTAACATTGAACATTGGCATTCCTTTAAATGTAGCTAAAATAGTCAAAGGAAAAAGAGGAAGATAGTATGATGTACCTTTTTCTGAAGCTTGTCCTTGCTCGGTCCAGGATGAACTTGATATTCAAGACCTTTAATGAGATCTACAATTCAATAGACAACAAAGAAAATGCATGTTTCCTATTCTACCAATATTAGTTTAAACTAAATTTATCAAGAAGAGACAAGCCTATGAAATCATACACAAACTTGAAGGAAACATGCCAAGCATATATTAATGAGAACTTTACAAGGTACTTACAATATGTATATGCAGATGCAACAACCTCTCCAAGTCCTCCTTGTCCAACCCCTTTCTCAAAAGATCCACGATCAGAATGACAATACTTTTCGTTGATATTCTCCTCCTTTTCACCATGAGAATGCCTCCTTTTATAGGATTTGAGAGGCTCAATCACCTTAGTTATATTTGGAATAATTTGAGGATATGACTCTATAAATTGTGGTATCTCCCTTAGATATTGCCTAAATCTTGGATCCGAGCCAAACCAACTTGGATCATTTCTAGCTATCCTTAGAGATAAAGGGGATTTCTTCCCAAGATTGTCTCAAAAAATTGGCGCTCCCTCAAGGCTGGAAACAAGGCTCTATAGTGCTCCCTGCTAGGTGTACAAGGAGCGCTAGCGCTCCCTGCATGTGAGCAGGGGAGCGTTGATCTCCAAAAATTCATTTAAGATGATCATTCTCCAAGGAAAAAATATTGTGTAATCTTGCCAAATTATGTGTTTTCCTCTTATAACATGTCTTAGAGGGTGTATCAAGTGTTATTATGGTGTCGTCTGCAATGCAACACATGCAGGACAAAATTACGATGCTTGTGACACTTGCGAAAAAAGTGCAACACTTGTGACACTTACGATCATGATAATGGGGCATTATCGAAGTGAGGAATTTTGATGTGTAACATATTGCCCCCAAAAATATGAGGTTAGAATATGGAAGTTGATGAATGAAGCACTTTGTAGATTTTCAAAGCAAGGGTATGGAGTCAGAGAACCTGGTAGAAGCTGCAAACAAACATCCATTTTTTTTATCATATGTTTCAAGCCCAAGGCAGGTATGCCTAAGCTCGAGTGATAACGGACTTACGGTATGGATGCCAACAAATACACTGCAGATCCATAATGATATTGACTAAGGGTATAGCCACCAAAGATACAATGTGGATCTATACCTCCATGACATGAACTAAACTTAGCCACAAGAAATACATTATGGATCTACGAGATGATAAAACATAGCCACGGACCAATACAAAGTGGATCTATATGACAATATATCAGTATGCTCAAAAGATCTCCTTCGCAGCCTAGGAAAGAAGATAACAAAGTGAAATCTCAACCCAGGGTCTTTGTCCCAATCTTGATGTAGTACATCTAGCCATGTGAATAACTGTTTTGATGTCGAACATGGTAGAAACCACTTGATTACCGATCAATGAGGTAAATCGTTAACAAGTGTGAGGGAAATCACCAGTGATGTCAATGACTCCCAAGGTAGTCTAGTACAATCCAACGAATGTGAATAAATTATTTGAAGTCGAACATTCATGGAGTCATTCGATCAGAGGTCAATGATGTAAACCCACTGTCGGAGGTGAGCAGGCCTACCATTGAGGCATGTAGGTCCCAAGGTACTAATTGGTTTCTAAGTCAAATTCCTGAATGATGTGTTGAATTCGACAGGAAACGACTCATAGAAGGAGGGCCTTGATGTATCCCCCATCAATGACACGAAACTAACATAGAGATGTAATATGGTGAATCAAATGTGTATGGACTGACACGGGTATTGAAGATGGAAATTTGTGATGGTTGAATCTCGAGGTAGATACTTCCCTTGAACACTGAGGGAAAACATGACTCAATAGCATAAACATAACATGGACCAAAAAATAATCCAGTGGATATCGTGACATTTGTCGGGTGACCCAAAGGAGTGAAAATACTCAGGGGATTGATTCAGTGAATAGGTTCAGTGAGTTATCCAAGTGTTCAAGATGTAGGTAGAAACAATGTGTCATGTTCAAGGGCGACTGCAAGAGTGACTTGTGACAATTCTAAAATATATCTTGGCTTGCTTCCTTCAATTTTTTCCCCCATCCAGATAGACGAGTACCTCATTTTGTTTTTATGAGCTCGAGGAGGATAACAAATGCTCGATATAACTCACCTTCAGTCAGTCCCTCTTCCTTTGTTTAGCAAACTAGAAGAAGTAATGGTCCAGTCCCATATGGGCCCTTCAATGTGTGATTCTAACGAGTCCAGAGAAGGAAAAGTCGATGATTTTTCATGTTTAGAGAGTCTGAAAAGAACTTAAAGGCGACTCTAGGGTTTTCCTTTTTCATAATTTTAGTCTCCGAAGTCTGAAGAAGAGATAAATTGCTACTCGATAGACGCCCTTTCAAACCTTTTAAGAGAGTGTGAAAGGAAGCAAGATCACTCGACAATCTTTTCATGTTTAGAGAGTCTGAAAACATCTTAAAGGAGACTCCAGGGGTTTCCTTTTTCGTGTAACCTTTATGAGTCCGAAAAAGTGATAAAATTCTACTCGGTTACATTCTCATGTTATTTCGAGCGTGAGAAAGAAAAATATTGTGCTCGTCAGTGTTACAAGTTTTGTCTAAAAAGATATTTCTCCAAAGCCTGCAAATATAGACAATCATGCGCCCGGGGTATTAGTGACTCCTCAAAAAGATTAAAAAAACCCAAGAAAAACTTTATATTATCAAAAATCAACCCTATAATAGTTAGATAGGGTTAGAAATTTCATTCACCATTTGATTTTTCACCAATTTCTTCTAGCTTTGGAATTTTCAACCTTTGGAGGGCGATTTTCAAGATGCGAGCATGGGAGTTGTGATCAACCATTTCTGATTCTTTCTAGACCAGGTTGGTCACCTTACCATTTCAATCATTTCTCATGGTTTAAAATTGTGTTTTAATTGATTTTTAGGGTGTTTTGGGCTCCTTAGGAATCCCTAGGTACCGAACTGGATCAACGCTCCCACAAAGGGATGAGAGGAGCGTCGATTGAGTTTTCAATTCCCTGGTGCATGTACCTAGGGAGTTCTAGCACTCTATGAATAGGCTTAGGGCAACGTCGGTGCAGAACCAAAACAATTGTTGCATTTTAGATTAAAAATACCCAAAATGTTTCTATAAGAGGTTGACTAAAGGCATTTAAATGGTTTTATTTGTAGTTTTCATGGATCATATAGCCATAATTGAATGGAAGGAATGAAAACATGAGTTCGACGATATCACCGCTTTGTAAAACCCTCAAGCAAGGGATTCTTTGAGAAATTATGGTCTCCTCAAGTACTTCAAATACATAAAATGAGGAAAGAGGTTTTGTTACTTGAGTACCTGATTGGACTATGGGATGATGTCAAACAATCATTTCATATTGGACCACATTTGCTCAAGACTGATCTCGACGATGTGTATTTTTTGATCAACCTCTCAAGGAGAGGGGATCCTACCCTTTTGTCTAGGCATTGGGCAACTCCTCATCCCACCGAGGTATATGTGGTTGACCACTTCATTCTAGGATATCGATTAGTCAGTGGATGATTCATGATCAAGGACGTGAGGGATTTGGCATTGAGATCGATTCTACTTTCCATTACCAACTTGGCAGGTAGTACGAGTGCTCACCTAGCTTCAAAATCTCAAATGGAATATTCTCTACAATGTGTGGAGCCTAGATTATTTAACTGGAGTGTGAGGTTCCTTTGGAATGTGAAGGAATAGATCACAAAGTGTAGGATCTGAAGGAAGAAGAAATTTGTATACGACTTTTCTTAGTTTTGTTCTTTTTGGAGCGAATACCCCAGATGCAACCACAGGTTGTGTTGATAGCATGACCAATGACCGAGCCACATATGGAAAGATGGACTAGTTTTTCCCCGAGATTGGGGAACGAGACATCGAAATTCAAGTTTACAACTGACTTCTTTGCTTGGTAGAGAAGGTAGTTGATTGTTATTAAGGACTTTCCATATGCCAAAGTGGACTTTCGAGGCAGTGTAGACTTAGTGCTTCTAGAGGGAATTGACTGGGATGTGTCAAGTACCAAACTAAACCTTGTCATGTATTTTGATTTTATATTTTATATTATTTTTTATGTCTACAAAGAGGGATCTAAAATATGTTTTGTTTCATCATGCAGATAGAGGTGCATCACGTCCGACAGAGATGTCGGCACTAGGGCATCGTGGAGATGAGCAGATAGTCCTGGAGCATGAGGTGGCCGTGGGAGAACTTCAGGAGGTCGAGAGGAAACTCTGAGGTATGACTATGGGTGTCCCACCTCTCAGGATACGAGACATACTTCTTCATATGCAGAGGCATACAGTAGGGGCTCCTAAGAGTTTGAACAACTTGCTTTGACGAGTGGCTCACGTAGTGGTGTGCTTCTCAGAGAATAACGTGATGCAGAAGGACTAGGATCCTCCATATATTTTGTAGTCTTTTCATGATGATATCATGGGCATGAGGGACGACATTTTTCCCTATTATGTAATTTTTGATGTAAACAAACTTTTGCTATCACACGTGCCATCTATATCTATATATATATATATATATATATATATATATATATATATATATATATATATATATATATATATATATATATATATATATATATATATATATATATATATATATATATATATATATAGATATATACGGAATATAGATATAGATATGAATATAGATATAGATATAGATATATGAGTTTTAGAGTAGTTACCCGATGATGTTATAGTTTATCTTATGTGATGTTTTTAATGGACCAATGATGTTACAGTTTATCTTATGTGATGTTTTTAATGGACATGTGATTCATTTTCTTTTAAAAAAATTATCAATGTGCAAGATACTGATCCAAAATATAATTTGCTAGTGAATCCAACGTTGCGTTGAGTTCTCTTGGTATGTGTTTGTATTGTGTAAATTCAAACATTCTTTCAATACAACGAACTCTTAGGTGGAGACACAATAGGACAGGGTTGTGAACAACGTAAACTTGATTAAGATGAAAAACCACAAGTTGAGAATCTAGGTTGATAACTAGATGAGATATACCTAAAGAGGAGGCTTCAATTAAAAGTCCGAAGACAACGTGATATTCTACCACATTATTGGTTGTCGATACTAGGAAAATGTCTCCTGAACTCACCAACTCATCAGAGTGGTAAATGACCCAAGCTATAGAAGCAATGTTCTGGGTGTGCCGACTAGCGCCATCTGCAAACCCAAAAAAGATGGGAAAGGGAGATGTCATATGCGCACGCAATCACAAGACAAAGTATAAGTGGCTAAAACAAAACTCGTACGCGCAAGAGAAAATACACACCAAATCAAAAATATAGTACAATAGTGTACAAAGCACACATGCCAGATGTTCTATGCATAGTAATTCTTGAGGTAAAGCCCATTTCAGATCTCACCGAGATATATTCCATCATAGTCAACTAGCTTGTAGGCACCTCTATGTAATACACGTTTTACGATATAGGGTCCCTGCCACAAAGGTTCTAACTTTCCTGTCCCTAGCTTATCATGAACTTGGTCACAAACAAGGACTAGGTATCCTTCTGTGAAAGTACGAGGTTGAACAGATTTTTCATATTTACTCTTCATTCATTTTTGATACATCTCATTAATGAGAGCAACATCGCGACGCATTTCGTCCAACTTAGTTAAATATAGGAATCATTCCTCTTCAACATAGGTGTGAGGCAGGGGTTCTACGATGAGTTTCAATGGATCTCACACTCGATTGGTAACACTTATTCTACGCCATATACCAACTGGAATGGAGTGAATCCAGTTGTAGTTTTCATTGAGGTGTAGTAAGCCCATAGGGCGAAGATTATTTGCAAGTTCCAAGAGGTTTTGTTTTTCCCCACCATGTGTTGAAGCATGGTATTAAGAACTTTTTTGATATCTTCAACTTGTTTGTTTGCTTGAGGGTAGTAGGGGGATGAGATTTCATGGCGAAAACCCAACTTGACATGCAACTCACTCATCATTTGGTTTTGAAAATGTGAGTTGTGATCAGTGACAATGGCTTGTGGGACACCAAAGCGAGTGATGATGTGGTTAAAAACAAAGAGATTTGTAGTACGACCATCATTAAGAAATGTGGGCATAGCCTCAGCCCATTTAGTGAAATAATGAATGGAAACAATGATATAACCATTCCCCACAGTTGAGGTAGGCTTACATTGCATAAAATCAATACCCCATTTGAAAAAGGGGATGATGGCGACAATGGGATGCAGCCGATCAGGGTGGGTGCATGCCTTTTTGTGAAAAACTTGACAGGGTGGGCATCATTTGACAACCTCAATACAATATTTGAAGATGGAGGGCCAAAAATAACTGGCACATAAGATTTTTTGGGCTATAGCCATCCCAGAAAGGTGACCGCCACAAGATCCAAGGTGAAAATCATTCAAAACGTGTTCAGCCTCATCATGGGTTAAACAACGTCATAGGACAATATCAATACCATGACGATACAAAGTGTCATCAATGATAAGGTAGCGTTTAGAATGGTGGTGAATACGACGATGTTCTTCATGGGAAAGATCGGGCTGGAGACGTTGGGTTTGAAGATAGAGAAGAATATCTCCATACCAAGCGTCTAACGTGCTAATGGGGAACAAAGATTCATCAGGAAAAGAATCACTAGGATCAATATCTTCATAAACATGGGGAATATCACAAATAAGTTCTGCAAAAAACCAACGACTTTTTAGACTTTGATTTGGAAAACTTGAGATCAAATTCTTGAAGAATAACAATCCATTTGGAATATTTTCCCCCAAGGATATGGTACATGGGATTCGAGTCTGCAATGACCTTGGTAGTGCGTAACAATATGTAATGGAAAAACCTCTAGATGGAAATGATGGCTTCCAGAACCAACTTTTCAACGTGTGAATATCAGAGCTCGGGACTAGATAGAATCTTTCTCAGATAGTAGATCACATGTTCGTCACCGTTAGGATCCTCTTGAACTAACACCATAGCAATAGTGGAAGTAGAGTCAGCCAAATAAAGGATATAGTCTCGAGCATAGTTTGGAGGATGAAAGAGAGGTGTATGGATTAATGCGTGCTTAAGAGCATCAAAAGAGCATTGAGAAGTGTCATACCGAATGAAAGGAGTGTCTTTCTGCAACAATCTCATAAATCCTTTAGTGAGTTTGGCATAATTACATATGAAACAAAGAAGAAAGTTTTCTTTCCCTTGCAAACTTTGTAGTTCGGTTAGATTGTTGGGAGGGGGTAAAGAGAAAATATATTTGACTTTTAATGGATCCACCCTAATCCCGTCTTTAGAGACGATGGATCTGAGGAGTAGACCTGATTCGAAAATGAAGATACACTTGTGAGGGTTCAAACGGATATGGTAAAATCGACATCGAAGAAAAATGGTCTGTAAACGACCAATATGGTCTTGTCGAGTAGATGAATGAGTGGGTAAATCATTGAGGTAAAACTCCACAATATGTTTGATATCGTGGAAGGCATACGACATGGCCCCCTGGAAGGTAGCACCAACATTTTTAAGGCCAAAGGGTAGCTTTTGATAAGTGAATGTCCCCAAAGGGAATACGAAGGTTGTCTTATGTTGATCAGCTGGTAGAATATCGATTTGGTTATACCGTGAGAATCCATCCATGAAAGAAAATATAACGTTGCCAGCGCAATTATCGATGATTTGGTTGATAAACGGTGTGGGGTAATTGTCTTTTGGACAAGCCTTGTTTAAATCCCTATAATCGACACAGACATGAATAGTTCCTTATTGTTTAGCAACCGGGACGATGTTAGAAACCCATTATGTCAAGGGGACAGGATAGATAAAGCCATATTTCAACTTCTGCCTTTATGGTCGTGGTTTTCTTAGGATGAAATGGGTGAATTTTTTGTCATACATGTTTAACGCCTGGGTAAGTTTTGATCTCACGCACAACAATCGATGGATCGATCCCTGGAATTTCTTCGTAACTCCAAGAGAAGACATCGCAGAATTATTTAAATAAAGCGGTGTAATATTCCACTTCCTCGGGTGAGTAATTAGCACCGAGATGAAAATTTTCCACGATACCTTCTTTGATCGAAATATTGATAGTAATGGTAGAAGAGATGTTTCCTAAATTCCCCTCAGAAGTAGTATCCTAGGTAAGTATAGGATATTGAGGAGAATTGACAACATCAGGGGGAAAGATAGAGTGTATATCTTCCTCAATTACATCTAGACTAGGGAAAAAATTTGATCGATGAAGGTTGTCATCCCAAAGTACCTCATTGATACTAAGCATTTCCATAATGGATTCGTCGGATGGAAAAATCTATAAGCTGTAGTCGAAAGCAGAGGATAAGGAATCCAACCAAGATGGCAACAAATAAGTGTTGGATGCCAACAAATGTTAGTCATCCAAAGAGGGAGAGGAAGATTAGATAGCATTGTATGAATCCTCAACGGGACTAAGTGGCATAGTGTCACCTAGTGCATTCAATTCCAAAGGACTAAGCACAACCCAAGGATCAGATGATTCTAAAGATTGATATGCCATAGTCGAGATCATATTGATCATGGCAATGTGTTGTGTGGTGGGAGGAAGTGGTGTAGGGAAAGTACCCATAAGGGAAGAATATTTTAACATACCTACACCAATACTTTAATAAGTGATCTTAATATCTCCCAATAAAGGAATATTTTTGGTGGCGGGAGTGCGAGCGCCAGGAGTGCATTAATCTAACTGGTCGATATTGGCAATTTTACCTTTATAGGGGAATTATACACATAAAAACACTGATGAAGCGACGACAGTCATGGAATAAAACCAACTTCTTCCTAACAACAAGTTGTAATCAACGGGAGCATCAACTACCTCTACATTGAAAGAGACAGTCTTTCTTCCCAACTGAACGACTAAGGACTGCAAGAGTTTGTGAGGACGGAAACCTCGCCCATCAAATGCTCGTAACATTATAGGGGATTGGTTAAGTGCAGGTGATTTTAATCCTTTCCAACAGGATAACGACATGACACAAGTGGAATCTCCCTCATCCAGTATCGTCCATTGAATGTGTTGGTTATGAACAACCACATCAATTTGAAAAGCAATCTGGTGAGAAAGTCATGACTTGAAGTTGTCAAGGTTAAATGTGATATGATTTGAGGAATCATGATCAATTGCGCTAATGGTGGCCAAGATAATTCTAGATTGACTTGGACAATGTTGTATAACTTCAAGAGAAGACATAGCACACAGTGCTTGAGCCAAATCTTCAATAATGTTGTAGTTTTTGCTAGCACGTGAACTAGGATTAAAAGTTGATTTGTGAATAGTGCTCTTGGGAGGGCGTAAAATAGAGTTGAAAGTGGGTTTCTCAATATGAAGTGACCCATATGGAGGACTAATGGTGGCGGTAGATGGATCCAGTGGGGTATTGTTCGTGACCTTCCCTTTATCAGGTTTATCTAGTGTGTCATATGTTGTGGTGCAAGTGGTTAAATCGATCCCATTGAACATATAAAGATGAGCACTCGACAAGGATTCCTCACTAGGAGGATGACTGGGATTGCCCCCTACTGGAGGGGCAGGAGCTTGAGCAACCATGGATTGTTGCTGAGGAAAAGGTTTTTTTAACAAATCAGGTTGGAAATCCCCTTTAAAAATTTTCTCAACTTCATTGTGATGAGGACAATCTCGACTATAATGATCATCACCACAAATGAGACACGGGAATTTTGGTTTTCATTGTGGTTTATTTTCAGTAGCAGGTGGTGGAGTTTGTGTTTTTGGATTTTCATTATTATTATTATTATTATTATTTTTGGGTTTATTTTTTGTTTTCTTCCTTCCCTCGGATTGTTGTGAAGAGGCAGATTGGACTGCATTCACCTCAGATATTTGATTCAGGGGGGAGATAGAGGAGAGTGAATTCGAACCGGTGACGGGTGAAAAAACAAAGATATTAGCCGATCCAGTCGACTGTGATGAAGATTGGGTTTTTATGGTACCGATGACTCCATCTGCATGTGTCGTCGAAGATGGTTTGGATGGACCGGTAGAAGTACATGGAGCATTTGGTATCAACTCATACAATGTACCATATTGGGAGTAAACCAAATCTAAATACTAAGCTCGAGCAATGGATTCTTCCTCAGTGACTACACCACCCATGGAGACATCACGAGCAATTGGGGGTAAAAGAGATTTAGTAAACCATTCAACCGATAACTAGTCAGGAATGGTCCCTTTAATCAACCTTCGTCATCATCTCCAATCATGAATATGATCAGATATATTTATGGAGTTCATTTGACGAAGTGAGGTTAAGATTTTTTTACCAGTCTCGTAATGAATGGGTAATTGAAAATGTGTGAGAAAATCCATAGCTAGGGAGTTGAAATCTTGAAAGGTAGCATGTTGAAGTTCAATGTACCATTTGGCTGTGGTTCCTGTGAGCGTGCACTGAAAAAGACGCAAACATATATAATCATCCATCAGTGAGTTTGATGAACACCATAGATGGAATTTCATAACATGGTTGTTTGGGTCTTCCCCGGGTTTACCGTAAAATTTAGGGATGTTAGAAGGTAATTTAGCATGAATTACTGACCAAAAAGGAAAATGTAATATGGGATCATTTGTCAACTAAGAGAAATTTGGTAGATCCAACGTGGCGAGGAATGGTAATTGCCAGTTAACTTGAGGGTTATACTGATGCAGCATAGGGACACTAGTGGGACCATAAACTGGTTGAGGTGGATAATTATATCCATTATGCCCTCCCATATATGGTTTTTGTTGACTGGTATAGGAAGGATTTGATTGTTGTTGAGGAATGTTCATGAGCGGAGGGAAACCCGGTTGACTCTAAGGAGTATAAGTCGGTTGATTAGGTTGTGCGGGATAAACAGTCTTCCCTTGAGGAGGGTAAATAGTTTTTCCTTGTGGAGGGTAAACATTAGACCCTTTGGGAGGATAATATTGTTGTCCTTGAGGACCCCAGGTGGGATTTGGGACACCCGGATAAGGTTGTCCAAAATATAATCCGGAAGGAATAGGATTTGGTACTCCTCTTTGTGGGTTATGGTATGATTTCCCTCATTGGTAAGGTTGATTAAACGTACCTCCTTGGGGTGCTCCCCAGGATTGTGAAAGGTTTCCAACAAAAGGGGGTTTCCCCCCTGCCATAGGTTGTGTGACAATTTTGGTTTGACCAATAAAAGCGGGTTGTCCCTTGACAGGTATGTGTAAGGGTGGATGTCCCCTAGAAGGGACAAGCCCACTAGATGATGGTTGCCCCCTAGTTGGGTTTTTTCCCACAATTGATTGTGTGTCTATGGCAGGGGTCTACATTCTCTGATGTAAATGTGTTCCAATAGGATTTTGTGGAACATAAGGAGTTGTAGTGTGAAAAGGTGTAGTGGTGGGAGTAATGGTCGAAGTACCTTGTGCATGATTAGGTGTTATGACTCCAACATTAAGTTAGATTTGTGTTGATATAGCATCAAGATTGACTACTTATTCAATGGGACGATCAATAGTCTGACCGGATGGTCCTGCCTCAGTAGCAGTAGAGGCAAGAGGGTCATGAGGATTAAGAGGTGGTCGAATAAAGTTAAAATGTTCATAGAGATCACGTTCCGACAAATTCCTCCATATGGAATGAGCATGTGTCTGTTGTGGATTTACCATGCCAACAGACCAGACATGAGTTGTGTACTCATCATAACAACGTTGTGTGTCTTCCATTTGTGTTTCGGTGTATGGCCTCAAAGGCAGAAGACAAAATTCTTCTTCTATTACGTTATCGAATGAGTCCAATTGAACAAGGAGTGGTTCAAGAGGAGCTTCTAACACAGGGATAGTATGAGGAGCTTCTAACACAGGGACGTTAATTTCGGACCCCAACGAGTTGTGATGCAACTCTCCGCAAGACCACATGCTGGGACCATGTCTTGAAGGTATCATCGTCGATGTTTCTCAAGGAGAAAATACAAAAGTGATTAAATTGTCTCGACCTGACGACATACGTGTCATCGTCGAAATTTACCTAGGAGTGAAATACACAAGACTCGGTTAGCCTGACAATGTGTTAGTCCTGAAGATACAGGAATTTGTCTCCATCACTCTAGACCATCAATCCAAAATTGAATGATTTAATGGACATAATAAATTGATTTCAACTTGGCCTATCCTCCCTTTCAGATCCTCCCTTGATCTCTTCCTCCGATTTAATCCTTGCCATCGATTAACTTGACTTGCCCCAACTCATCGTTGTCGGCCCCACTTCTTGTCAACAATTTTTTGAGATTATATATTCAGTGATCCTCAAAATACTGTCAGCCCTCTTCACCGGATCTGACTCTATCATCATCGAAGATCGTTCATGATTGAAACAACTCCCTCATGAATTTTGTGGTCATGATATGAAAGTCCCTATGACATACAAGTTATATCATCATCGAGATCAAAGTGGAGCTTGAGTCCCGATATAGAAACACTCTGAAGACTCGTCGAATAGATATCGATCTTCAATGAGGAAAGGGTTGCACCCCGATCTAACCTTAACCATATGTTTTATTTAACTTGGAAAACAAATTCTACATGCCCAATTCGCTCGAGTTGATCCTGATCAATTGGCATGACAAAGGTTCAATTGTTCTCCTCAACAACTCTAATTTGGTTTGGACGTGTGGCAAGAACCTACACATAACCTCCTACAACCACAGAAAATCATTCGTTATGTTCCAACCGATCTATACACAACGTTCAAATACATATATGAGGAAAACACGATTCCACAAACACTAATTTTCATTTAAATATTTGAAGGAATGGGATTACAACATGAATGCCCAGGTTCCTTCTTGGTCTCTCTGACCTCTGCACACATACACTATCACACACACCCACTCTTACACACTCTGCGCACTTCTATTCATTACAGAACATATCTATACCTGATTCCAAAATATGGGATTCTTCCCATCGGTTCAATTTTCCATTAATCAATCATTTCTCTCATTGGCCCCAAATTTTGGTTCTACGTCACACATGCCTCCAATAGAACTGCGTTTCCATACTTCCCCAAAACTAGCACAAGAGAATATTTCCCCACTCTGTCCACTGAAACCTCCTCAAGGAAACACAAGTCCTCCCAACTAGAGCAACTTGGCTCCCTGAGGGAGCTTGCCCTCTTTGTCTGCCTCAAAACTATAGAGCTCTCTTACCATCCTTTTCTTCCAAGTTTTTCCTTCTTTGGTTGTGTGCCCTTGTTCTCTTATAGGCACTCCAAAGGTCACCATCATGAACCCTTACATCCTTTAGGAGTGTTGCACCCTTTCACGAGCCCATGTCTAAGCAAATCGTCGTGCCCCTTCGTGGACCCAGTTTCCCAAACAAATCGTTGCACCCCTTCATGGACCCAGTCACCCAAATGAAATCATGTGCTCATAAACTAGTATGCCCCTTAGGACGAGTGCGCCTCTCATGTCGGTGCACCCCATCCATTTAACCAACTCATCATCTTGGGTGTGTGTTCCCCTTAGGTGATTTGATCCAACTCTCCTAAGTGCTCCCTCCATGCCTTGGCCTATTTGTCTATTTGGTGGAGCGCCCAAGTATTTCCCTAAACCTTTCATCAAACCGTCTTTCATTTGTCTTGTGTCACAAGGCATCTCGGGTGGAGTCTCCCCTTGGCATGTCGCGCGCCTAAAGAACCCCAACTTTACCCTATATGAATAATTTTGTTCCCTCATTCGCAACGAGCATCTTGCCTACCCAATTTTCATCATTTTGGTCTGTGGTTGAAGTGTGTGTGCCCCATGCTTGGTGTCGCGATCCTTACAATATCAATAATACCTAACTTCCCATTGATCCTAAAAAAATATATGTATTTCCCACAAGACTAGTGTGAAGGTTGTAGTACTTCCAAACTTAAACCAAAAGAACCCCTTTAAAATTTTCTCTAAATGGAAAAAATAAAAATAAAAGGAACCATAAAGAGACATAGGAAATATGAAAAGACAACATAATCTTATCCAACAAATCAAAGATTGTACCATTGACATTTCATTTTATTTTACAACTTTTGAAGCTACCATCCCACTTATCCAACATATAAATATTCACACTAAACATAATTCCCAAATAACAAACAATATCACTATCCTTCATGTTTCTCCTAGGATATGTTGATCGAGGAGGTCTTTCATCAACACCAATTAACCAAACTTTTGAAGCTACCATCCCACTTATCCAACATATAAATATTCACACTAAACATAATTCCCAAATAACAAACAATATCACTATCCTTCATGTTTCTCCTAGGATATGCTGATCGAGGAGGTCTTTCATCAACACCAATTAACCAAACATTCATGTTGGCATCACTAATTAATGCTTCAAATGTAGTAAGAAAACTTTCAAATAATGCATGGATTTTTCAAAAAGGCGATGAGAAAGTTGGTTGAAAGGCAATGAATCATCTAAAAAATTTGTTGATCACAACCCCTCTATGAAATTTAGACATATAGAATTTTAAAGAAATTAACCAATAACATTTTGATTAATAATATAAAGTTTTGATTTTAAAAGATCACCACACCTCTACAGAATTTAGACATTTATATTTATCTCTGAATTATAACACATATATGTTATATATATTACATATAACATATATGTATTACATATAACATGTTATATTATGTTACTCTACAAAATTTAGACATCTATATTTATCTCTAAATTATAACATATATGTTATATGTATTACATATAACATGTTATATTATCTTATATGTTAAAGAAATTAACCAATAACATTTGGATTAATAATATAAAGTTTTAATTTTAAAAGAAATCGGAGATTACAGAATCTTACTTAGACCTTATGATCGTAGGTGTTACCCAGTTTCTGCTTTGCTATCAAACCAATCTAAAAAACCAAGCCAGTGAGAACTTATATGTAAGGTTTCCGCCGGTCTCCTCTATCCCTTCATAAATCCATCTATATTTGTAATAGGCGGGTGGGGACCTCATGCATAGAAATTGATCCCGAATTTGATTCTATGCAACTTGATGTTATTTGGACTAATAATATAAAGTTTTAATTTTAAAAGACATCGAGTGATTCTATACAACTTAATCTTATGGAAAAAAAAATCATTAATAAAAACAAAAGAAGAGGATAACATAATAGAAGTGATTCTATGCAACTTGATTTTATGAAAAATAAAATCATTAATAAAAACAAAAGAAGAGGATAACATAATAGAATATAAAGGACATATAAAAGAAAGTCTGTCGTCCATTTATTTAGATATGAAGAAATATGCTTAGATAAGTGTAAACCTAATTTCATAGGAATCATATACTAATCTTATGATATATTTTATCTAGAATCATTTTTACATGATTTGATATTAACAATGTCCTTATCTTCTATAGGATAAAAAATGACTAATCGTATATGGGGAACTAAAATAGATCAATCCTTTGCAATAATAGTTTATTAACAACCTCCTTATTATACCTGCGGTAGGCAAGGTATATAGCTATATAGCAATGAGTTTCCTCAGTTGATTGTCTATTTCTAATAGTTGATCATAAATTTTTCTTTTTCTCCAAAGTTTGACATTTGCTGAGTTTTAAAAAAAAAATGTAATATTAAATTTCATTTTTCTATCAGATTATTGGTTAAATGATTTCATTCTTTATTTTGGCGTCGATTGTGGTGTAATCATTATTAATGGTTAAGAACATGTGTTTCATCTTAAGAGGTTACAGGTTCAAATCCAGAGTGGGGTAGGGTATGTATATCTATCTTCGTAGACTTTACCAGTCAAATCGTTGAACGGAAAGGAGTCCCTTATCCCACAAACAAGGAGGTCTCATACATCAATTTGTTGTGCTTATTTAATGACCTTAAAAATAGATGATGATGA
>SNQJ01S0104434.1:96781-111756 GCA_010110895.2 Picea sitchensis | reverse complement strand
CGTGAGAAGATGATTACAATGAGGCTCTAGAGGCCTTTTTACAATAAACGGGAATGCCAAAATTCCTAGACATCCAAAAACCTAACCCTAGGAGATGAAGCGCCAAAAATCATGTGGGCCCCGTTTGGGTAAGTGAGTACATCAACTTCCTGGGGTCGTAACTTTTCCATACGATCTCCGTTTTAGGCGTGTGATAGCTCGTTGGAAAGGTATTGTTGAGGAGATTCATTTTGGGGGCTAAATCATTCCTTCAGCTATCATTGAGAACCTTTATCTCGAAAAACCTTCATTTGGACCCTCAAAATGGCCCTGGAAGTTAAAACCTGCTAAAAATAGTAAATTGTCAAAATGGCCAGAAAACTGTTTTGAGCCATTTGGAAATGGTGGGTGGCCACCAATATCCACCTGGATCAATTACAAAATAAAAAAACCCAATAGAAAATTGAAATAGAATTGCCAAATTTTTTCAACAATAATGACAAGAACCATCCCAAATCAAGCATATAAATAACAATGTTTATTTTGCAAATGCACTTCTTAGAGCTGCAAATAGGGGGGAAATTGCATTCGATAATACCTCTTAATAGATTTTTATCCATGACTACCTAACATCAACATGTTAAGATTATACTTTTTTGCAGCATCGCATATGACCTACCAAGCATCTCCAATGTGAGCCTTTGTCTCCGGAGTTGCCCAGGACAATAGCAAAAAAAAATATATAAGGTTTTGCATTATGAAACTGCATAGGAAAATAAGATGAAAAAGCTACAAAATTCCATCAACGTGGCTAGTGTAAGACTGTGTTGTGATCTTGGAATTGGTATTGTGATATTTTCACAACAAGTGTACTAATATCTCAGAACTTACATGATAGGTTGAATAAGAATCAACATGAGTAGGAAAATCATATAAATGTAACATAACAAGATGCAAAGATGCAATACAGACAATGATGTGAATTAGAAATATGCATGCAAATCTAAGCAAAGCGAAACTATACTAGCATGATATGCAACATATATACAATGCAAGGCAAGATGCAAATTCCTACCCTAATCTAAGGTACCCCAAGAAGTTAAGTCTCTTTCCCATGATGGGGCTTGAGAAGGGACCCACTAACTGATAATGGATGACTCCTTCCCTATAACGTAGATGGGTAGTAGGAATCATTGACATGCTTCTTCACAACCTTGTAGGGGTCCAACCATAAATGCTCAAACTCTCTTTGTGTGTTAGGTTGGCCCTTCCTTATATCCCACTCTAGAACTAAATCTCCCTTTTTGTACTCTCCTCCCTTAAAGTTAGTTGTATCTTGTATTACTCTGGTATATTGTCTTGATGGAGGGGGGTGGGATTCTACCGTGAGAACATCATCTTGGCTGGGCCTAATCAATAATTCCTTATCCTTTTTCTTCAATATTTTGACAGAGCCAATTTCCTTATCCTTATACATGTCTAGTTGTTTTTGGTAATATTCCTTCTTAGGCTAGTCTATAACACTAAAGTCTTCTTCTGTGGCGAAGGGCAAGTCATCTGGGCAAAAATCTAGAAGGGATTCCTCAACTTCAGGAGGTTCCTCCATCTCATAATCAATGTCAATTTCGTCCACGTGATTATTTTTCAAGGCCATGTTGGGAAGGCAGGCATAGGTACCATCATCCATGGGTATATCAAGACAATTCAAATCCATGTGTAAAGCGCCACCCAATGTTGTGGAAAAATTCCTAGACAAGAGCATGCCCCACACATCAGGGACATCTACAACCACAATTTCCATAAGGAGAACTATCTCAGCATATCGAGCAAGCCAGACCTTCACATTCTCTACTACACCATAGGTGGGAATGACCCTATACTCGATCCCACACACATTCGTGTAAGTATTTTGACAAGATGGTACATATTTTTTATGAAGTTGTCTCATGAATTCATCTAACAAATCTTGTTGCCTACACATTTTTCAGAATTGTCATCGATTAGAACATGATAGAATCAACGTAGAATTTCAAAATAATGGAAGATGCATGGAGAACTTACAACCCTAATGATGGATTTGGGGATTTGTATGTCGGTTTGGGTGTTGTTGGTACAAAATCCAAGGAGGAGTGCATAAACTTAGTAGAAACCATAAAGGGATTGAAAAAATATGTCCAAATCTATAAAGATGATAACGAAAGGCTTATGAGAGCCAAGGAGCAACAAGATGAATTCAATGTCAAATTGATGCAAATCCTAGAAAAAATAGAAAAGAAAATGGATAAGGAGATAGAGACAAGTAGGTTAAGAAGTCGCAAGTCTCGTGATGAGAAAAGAAGAGAAGCAAGAAGTGTTAGTAGGCATAGATCTCACTCAACAAAGCATTCATTTAGGAGAGTGCGCAGTAGCTCAAGTCCATCTCCTTTTATAAAACATAAGAGAAGGACTGGGGTGGACAAGCTACATGAAGAAATGAATAAGAACAAGCCTCATACCTTTGACGGTGAGCACAATAAGGATGAAGATGTGGAGACTTGGTTGCTAGGTATGAAGAAATATTTCCATCTGCATAATTATTCTTCGCAGGTAGAAGAGAGAATCTCCATATTTCAGCTAAAAGGAAAAGCATCAATGTGGTGGGATTAGTTCATGCAAGTGCGACACATTGATGAGAAGAAGGTTACTTGGAGAGATTTCAATAGGTATTTCCAAAAGAAATACTTAACCAAGAGGTACTATGATACGAAAATGAAGGAGTTCTTTGAACTCAAGCTTGGGAGTATGACGATAGATGAGTATGAAAGACGATTCTTAGAGCTGTTGAATTATGTCGCATTCATGAAGGATGAGCAAGTTAAAATTCAGAGGTACATGAGTGGGTTTCCCTTATTTATCAGTGACAAGATACAGTACGATGACCCCAAGACATTGGAGAAAACCATAAGGCATGCTAAATGCCTTTAAGATCAACAAAGGGGAAGACCGTCTTTCCAAAAGGCTTGGGAAGACAAGATGAAAAGCAAGATGGAATAGAGGAAGAAGGGGACTAAGCCACCCTTTTTCAGAAATACCACGTAAGGATAGCCAACTCCCAATATACCCATAATGACGGAGACAATGGAGAGAAAGCTAAGGCAACAACCTATTCAATGTTGGAGTTGTGGCGAAGATCATATGAGTAGATATTTCCCTCAGAGAGGTGATAAAGTGAGGATTGTGTATAGTATACAACAAGCTAAGACATTTGAGGACATGGGTATGAATGTACCTAGAATTTACGCAACCCTGGATAACAAGCAAGTTGAGTTTCAGTCGCACATGATTGAATTGGAAAGTAAGATTAATGACCAACCCATCATTATTTTAATTGATTCAGGCGCTAGTCATAGTTATCTAGATCCTAATATGGTGGAAATATTTTGATTGCCAAGAAGCAAGCTTGGAAAACCTTTGTTGGTACAATTAGCTACAGGAAAAAAAGGAAAATTAATGAGATGGTTAAGGCATGTTCAATGGAAATGAATGGACCATGCACAAATGCTGATTTGAATATCATATGTTTGGGCTCATATGATTGCCTCATTTGTATGGATTGGTTGGATCAACATCATGCTATTCTAGACTGTTACAATAAGACATCTAATTGTTTGGATGAGAAAGGAAACATAAGAACAGTTCAAGGAATTCGAAGAGTTGTAACTATCAGAGAAGTTTCAACATTGCAATTGAAGAAAAGCTACAAGAAAGGATGTCAAGTATTTTCCATGCACATGGAAGAGGCACCTAAGGATAAAGTGCCAAATGTTGAAGATTACGCAGTACTAAAATAATTTGAGGATGTCTTTAAAGAGATATCGGTGTTGTCACCGAAAAGAGATATTGATTTCTCTATAAATTTGATGCCTAGAGCAACACCCATATCCAAGACTCCTTATAGGAGGAGTACGCTAGAGCTGAAGGAGTTGCATATGCGACTTGAAGAGCTTTTGAAGAAGGGGAATATATGCCCAAGTGTGTCACTTGGGGTGCCCCAAAATTTTTTGTGAAGAAGAAGGATGGTATGTTGAGACTTTGTATTGACTTCATGAAGTTGAACAAAGCAACAATAAAGAACAAGTATCATTTTCCAAGGATAGATGACCTATTTGATGAGTTGCGTGGCGCGCAGATATTTTCAAATATGGATCTCAGATCTGGATATCACCAAGTGATAATTAAGGAAGAAGACATCAACAAGATTGCCTTCAGAATGAGGTACAAACATTATGAGTTCACAGTGGTGCCTTTTGGGTTGTCAAATGCACCCGTTGTCTTCATGTGTTTGATGAATGGAGTTTTTAGAAGTTACTTAGATAAGTTTGTCATTGTATTTCTGGATGACATACTTATTTACTCAAAGTATGAAGAAGAGCACGAGCAACAGTTGAGGATGGTACTGCAAGTATTGAGGGAGCATCAAATTTATGCAAAGTTGAGCAAGTGCTCATTGTATTAGCGACTGATTCATTATCTAGGTCATATCATTTCCAAGGAAGGAATAGTTTTGGATTTGAAAAAGATAAAATCCATTGAAGAATGGTTGGCACCAAGAAATGTCGCAGAGGTGAGGTCCTTTATGGGACTTGTAGGTTATTATAGAAGATTTATTGAAGGATTCTAAAAAATTGTGCATCCAATTACATCCTTGCAAAAGAAAGGCGTGCGATTTGAATGGACTTCGTATTGTGCAAGGAGTTTTCAGCACTTGAAACGTTTGTTGACAAGTGCGTCGATTTTGAGAATTACTAATTTAGATGTAGACTTCGTTGTGTGCACAGATGCATGCAAGGAAGGGCTCGGTGGAGTCCCGAGTCAGAATGGACATGTGGTTTCCAACAAATCAAGAAAGTTAAAAGAGCATGAAAGGTTCTATGCTATTCATGACTTATAATTGGCATCCATAGTGCATGCTTTGAAGATGTGGTGGAACTATCTCAAGGGTAAAATATTTGAGCTAAGGATAGACCATAGTGGTATGAAATATGTGTTTGGAAAACCAAGTTTAAATGGCAGATAAAATAGGTGGTCCCACCTAAAATAGGTTGTTAGGTGGGACCATTGCTACAAAAACTACTTTTGGTTTAGAAAAAATAAATTTCCAAGCCAAACATATGCAAGCTAAAAATTAAATAACAAGTCATTCAAGTCTTTTTGGGAATGAAGTAGAGTTTTCACAACCACCTTTTGGTTGGGCTACCATACAATCCATCATCTTGTTAAATCCAACCCATTGGATTTGTCGAAACAATCCAACAACAAAATTAAAAAAAAAAAGAAAACCATCTTCCTAAGGGATAATCAAACACAATTCTATAAAGACATACTTACCTTGTTGGGGAATATTTAAGCACATTGAATTTGTTGACTAGATGCCAAAAACAAGTTATAAAGCCTTGAAATAAGGTTGAATATCACGATATCCTACAACCCAAAGGGTGGTAGCTATGGAAACCAAATGAACTGTAAAAACAATAGTCACAAAGGATAAGACCATGAGAACAATATTAAGCCCAACTAAGAAGGGTATAAACCTAGAAAACCATGAAGCCTGAAATAAGAAATATTGAAATTGAAAAGCGTAAAATTCATATTCAAACCACAAACCCCAAATTAGCCAAAATCCTTAGACTGTTATTCTTCACCATTGGTAGAATAATATCTTTGTGTCTCATCCCACAATAATGAACTCATTGCTTCTATGCAACCCATGACTTGCTCTACTTTTGTATAACACACAACCTCTCAATTGGGTTGTCTTCTTCTTGCCACCATGTCTTCACAGACATCTACAATATATTCAACTAGAAAATATTCACACAATTGTTTATTAATAGGGTTGGTTGTCATTGATGTCAACCCTTGATGAAGTCCGATAGGAAATTCCAGTAGCTCCAATAGTATGGTTAAGGGAATTAATCTTGTTTTGTGTATAATGGTATGAAGATTAGTATATTTTTAGGTAAGACTATTCTAGATGGATAGTAAATGTCATGCCATTTCCAGTGATATGTGGAACATCACATAAATCCTCATGGTTAGAGAGTTATGGCCCTATGAAGTTGGAGAACCCTCATGAGTTATCTAGAAAGTCAAAGAAGTTAAATTATTCTAGAAGCTCCTAGAAGAAGTTGACTAGTAAAGTGGGTGAAACTAGGAGTCGCTAGTACATATTGGAAAAATCGTGACGTTCTATTTGCGATGTTATGGACAAAATTGGCCATATTGTCGAAAAATAGAGGAATTTTTTTTTTCTCCATATTGCCCGATAACGTCGCTCCTGCGACGTACTACTAAAAAATGTCTCTCTCGCGACAAGGTTCAGAGGATGTTGTTCTTGCGACGACGTAAAACTTTCATCTCACTTGCGACGTTGGTGAAATATTCGTCGCACTTGCGATGTTGTGGAAACTAGGTTTTCCCCACCCCAACAGTCACCTAGTATTTGACCAAGTCAACTTTTACTTGGTCAACTATTGTCGAAATTGCAACGTTATAAAATCTATAAATATGTTTCATTTTATGGATGTTGTGACAAGTTTGCTATAATAACGACAATTCAAAAAGGGTATAAGCCGGTCTTCTTGGCGAACAAAAAACAAATATTTTTTTTCAGTATATGTCCGTGGGGAAGAATGTCAGAAAACATTAGAGGTGGGAAAAAAATTAAAGAGGGTGAAAAGGGTGACGATAAATGTTATTGCCCTTGCAAAAATTGTTGTACTAGATGTCCCGGAAGAGTTTTAATAGCAACAACTAAAAAACATTGTAGAAAATATGGGCACATGGACGAGGGATCAAATGAATATCATCCCATGGTAATTAGCTATATATATATTAATTATCTATTTTAATATTTATTGTATTCTCAAAATTTTATACTGTTTTATACATGCACTAATTTTTCATGATTGTTTGTAATTATAAAGTTAGATTTGCCCCCTAAGTTTATGCACAAAGCACCATGTAGTAGCAGAAATGATGTTGTACAAGATGAAGAACTTGAAGCAGATAATGAAGATCAAGTTAATGATCCCATGGAAGTAGATGACAATAATAACATAGTTCAAGATGATGGGACAAATCAAATGATCCAATACTTATTCGGTCATCCAGATGAGGATCATGGGGACAATAATGATGGTATTTATGATGAACCTCTAATTGAAAAGGAAAATAAACGACTTTGTAAGGGTCAAGATAAAATCTTCTCTCCACTACATTGCTGCTGGTGAACTGAAAGGTTACGAATCATTTGTCGAACACTTGTATGACACAGATCCTAAGGTATGTAATATGTTTTATCACATCTACATAAAGGTTGAATTTTCCCCCTTTTTTTAGTGTTAATTGATGTGTAAAATAAAAATGCAATATTTACAATTACTATTCTTTACATTAACTATTTATTTTTTATGTTTTAGATTGTTAGGTGAATTTATGTTACCCTCATCAAATATTTTACCTCGCACATATCGAGATTTACATGCCATTATGAAAGACATTGGAATGGAGTATCAAAGTATAGATGCATGTCCTGATGATCATATTATATATTATGGACAACATGCGTCGAAAACAAAATGCCCGGTATGTGGTATCAGTAGATATCAAACCGATCAAGTAACAAAAATGGTCCCTCGAAAGGTTCTCTGATATATTCCCATAATTCCATGTTTGCAACGACTGTTCAGGTGCCAAAGAGTAGCACAGTTTATGGATTACCATGCATGAAAGAGAATTGAACATGGCGTTCTTCGAATGCCTGCAGATGGTTACACATTTAAGGAAAATGCTGTAAAATGGCCAAAATTTACAGATGAACCTCGTAATGTTAGGATTTCATTGGAAACTGACGATGTTAATCCATTTGGAGAGCTTCAATCTGTTTACTCAGTGTGGACTATTTTTGTTATCAACAATAATATTCCTCCTTGGATGTCGATAAAGAGGGAGCACATAATGTTGACAATGATTATTCTAGGTATTTGTTTACATTAATTTTTCGAATGTAAATTTTTCATTTTTCTCTTTTTTTTGCATAACATATTTTATTTATTTATTTATGTATATATACATACCATGGTAGTAATTTCGTGTAATTTCAAACAATTAGGTAAGTACCAAGTTAAAGATATGAATGTGTATATCGAGCCTCTTATTGACGAGCTACTAAAGTTATGGGAGGGCATCACTATGTATGACATCTGTAAACCAATTGGGAAGAAGAGATTTCATTGTCGTGGAATACTTTTATGGACAATTGATGATGCCCTAGGACTAACACATTTTTGTGGTATGCAACGTTCCATATTGCATGCTTGAATAGTATATAATTAATTGAATATATCATGCATGTTGTTTAAATAATCATTTCGTATATTAATAATTCACATTAATCCGTCTGTTGCAGGCCTTCAAACACAGGGTAAATTTGCATGTCCAGTTTGTAGTCCTAAGATGAAATCTCGTCGGTCAAAAAGTTTAGGAAAGGAAGTGTTTGATGAGTATAGACACTTCTTCTCTAAGAACCATAAGTATCGTACTACCGAAAAAGATCTTTTCAATGGGAAACAAGAGACTGGACTAAAACCACAAAGAACGACACCTCGCCTATGGAAGTTGGCATATGACATAATAAATCCTCGAGGCACGCATTTTTTTTTATGTATCGTAAATGGAATCATGTTTTGAAATTTTATTGTAATTATTCAATTTATTTTACTGCATTTAATAAGTAGTGTTCTAATTTTTTTTATGCTTCATCAATGTCGTCGTCATGAAGGTAGTAATAATGGGCTTCCATGAGGAATGCCATGTTATCGCACTCAATTCATGAGGTTGCCTTACTACGAGGACCTAAAAATAGTTCATTTATTTGATACAATGCATATCGGGAAGAATGTGACATAAACATTATGGCGAATCATAGATGGCAGGAGGGATAAAGAAAAAATTGTCAAGATTTGTAATGACATTCAGGAAGCCAATCATGCAATGCAAAGTGTGATCCGATCAAATAACGATGGAGACCAAGATAACCTTCCATGGTTATTAACAGAGCAACACAACAATGGTGTAAAAGAGGTCATTCAAAAAATTAAATTTCCCACATGTTTTTGTTCAAACATAAAGAGTATCTTAACGAAGAAAGGTGAATTTGGTGGGGTAAAAACACATGATTGGCATACCTTGATTAAGGTAATTAATCATTTTAATATTCATATTTATATATTGGTCGTATACATTTTTTGATATTTTTGTTTTTTTTTGTCTAGTTTTGAACAAGTAATGATTCGTTATTATTGTTACAATATGTTCTACCTCTATCTCTCCCAAACGAATTTGACAACAACGTCAAAAAAGTTATATATGATCTTGGAAAATACACGAGGTAAGTAGCTACAATATATATGCAAAAACAAATTTCAATTTTTTGTTGTACTTAATGACATGTGTTTTACTTGTAATGTAATATGTATTATGTTCTCTTGAGACATGTTATTTTATTGCGTCATGATCTGTAGATGGTTGTTGTTGAGAGAAATCCATGAAGATGATATAAAGTATTGGAAGAGAAATTCATCGGCTAATGTGTGAAATGCAGAAGTATCTACCTCCAACATTTTTCAATGCACAAGAACACTACCTCATACACCAAGTTGAGGAGATTGAAATGTGTGGACCTATACACACAAGGTCAATGTGGATGGTGGAGAGGCACTTGAAATCATTGAAGGTTTTGGTTAGACAAAGAGCATGTCCTAAGGGTTCTATGGTGGAGGGATATATGGTATATGAATTTTTGGCACAGGGGTAGACCCAGGGTTCAACGCTTCAACAATGCACCAACAAAACCCTAATTACCGGCCCTTTCGGCAACACCTGCGAAGAAGATGAAGTCTCACCCGAAGTAGCGATAGGGGGTTGCAGGACACAGGTGTCTACAACCAATATGGGACACAGATCTATGATTATTACGCTTAAAAGAGCACTTAGACAACAATATGCATTAGTTCATGAGCCTCATTCACATTGCAAACTAAACCCTTATTACAGATCAACGCAGTAACAATAAAGATCAAATACTTTCAACTAATTAGCACATAGAATTAGCTCATATCTAACATTCATTTACCATCCATAGAGCACTAAGCATCCATATATCTATCTAACATATATAAAGATCAATGCACTAACATATAAACAACATAAACAACATCGCACAAAGCACATCAAACACAAGATATACATGGTTCACCCCAGTGTAGGGCTACGTCCACCAATCTTCTTCTTCTTCTTTATTAGTCTTCAATCTTCTTACATTTTACTGCTCCTATGCACAAAGCCACATAGCCAAGCCTTGCACCACCAGACAGGTGATCTGTGCACTAAGCACCAGACCCACCTTCCCAAAATGAGGTCAAGGCACAAAGCCAACTCCTCTGTCAAGCACAGAGCCTTACATGCAATGTCTGCACACAAAGCAACTTACAAAACACTTGCACTTAACTTTGCAAGTCTTAACACATTCTTGCACAAAGCCAAGTAGTTATGCACTAAGCCAATGCCAATCCCAAAACAACACCCACTCTTACATCACTTAGCTACTTATTTATACATTTACAAACAGGCCTAATCATGGGTAAACCCATGGGTCAACATCCCATAACCCATTACATAAACCCTAGTTAACCCATTTCTCGATCCACAAGCCCGCAAAACAAGAGAGATCCCATGATCTCAGCTCCGCCTGGGTGCTCCATCTTCGACCAGCCTTTAGAAGTCCCAAAAGTGGTCAAACATGACCAATGTTTCCTCAAAATTTGGTCGAGGGCCAACATGCCCCCAACACTCACCTGTGACTTGTCCTGAGTCACTCAGATCTGGGAAACACTACTTTAAAGGCCTCGAGCTTAGCTCGAGCTGCCTCGACTTGCTGCTTCGCCAAAGCCTCCTGCTCGACGAACTCCTGAATCACTTGCTCTGTAACATGCCCTTCTAGGTGTTGTTCCAATGTCGCAACCACTTGGTATAGTTGTGAGCCTTGTCCTTCAATCTCTTCAAAAATCGTGCAAGCTTCGTCCCGCACCGGCTGTAGCCTCTGTGTAACTTCCATGACTCTGCCCTGGATGGAAGTAATATGTTGTTGGACTACGTGTTGTTCCTATGATATTTTTATTCTCTTGACTATAGTAAGCAACTTCATCTGCACTTGAAATGCCAGTGTCTGCTGCTTCACCTCCTATAGTTGTGCTTCCAGTTTCCTCAGCTTAGGATCTTCTGCGAGGCGCTCATAGGTCTGTGAACTTCGATCACTCAATTGCTTACACTCTGAGGTGAGTGCCCTAATTATTTCTACTACGTTCTTGGCAACTTCTTCCCTCTGATCTCGCACTTCTTGTGGAGTGCTCGACATCGCTTGGAGCTCTAACTCCGTTATCTTCGCTTGAAGCTGTTGAATGGCCTCAACAAGCTTCCCTACTTGTATCTCGACTAAATCTGGTTCCTCCTGTGTTAGGCCCGACACAGAGCAAAGTGTCATAGTCACGG
Source organism: Picea sitchensis (assembly GCA_010110895.2). Classification (NCBI taxonomy): domain Eukaryota; kingdom Viridiplantae; phylum Streptophyta; class Pinopsida; order Pinales; family Pinaceae; genus Picea; species Picea sitchensis. The sequence goes on along the minus strand of SNQJ01S0104434.1, from coordinate 100,188 downwards.
ATTCTTTGACCGCAGTCTTCTCTACGAGCATTTGGTCTTTTTCATTTTGTATCATTTATTTTTCCTCCTCGAACATCGCCCAAATTTCATCTTTCTCCTTTTCGTATGCGGTTATGCAAGACTGCCGAACTCGTAGTTTCTCTAAGACCTCCTCCTTTTCTCGCTTCAAGGCTTCTGTAGCCTTCTCCTTCTCTTATTGGACTCGATGAAGTTGAGCCTCTGTTGCATCTACTAATCTTCGTAGTTGGGCGGGCTCATCCCTCGATTCTACAATCTTTGACGAAGAAGGCGCAGTGGATACTGTGCGGATCGAATGAATAGCTTGTTGTAGGTCTTTTATCTCATTCTCGATTCGTGCATACAATGTCTTTTGCTTCATTCCATGTATCTACAAGATATCCTTTGAAGCGTCCTCTACTGCTGCGATGATTAGAGGAACATCGTCCTCTATGAGCACATTCTTCGACTGGGGTTTATTGGCGCGGGTATTCTTTCTTGCTGAAGGCTTATGTGGAGAAACCTTCCTCTTCTTTGGTGTTTCTATCGTGGTGAGGGGATCCTTCGACAGTGTATCTTCACCTTCTCCTTGCATTTCTCCTTCATCCCCTCCTCCTTGTCCATTGCCTTGGTCTTCTCCTCCTCCCTCTCTCGGCGAGCAGTTCCATCTTCCTCATAGGCGTTGTCCTCTTCATCAATCTCTATGCTCTGAATTCTTCCTTTTTCTTTTTCTTCTTCGTGCTGCTTTGTCCGACATGCTCGACCCAGGTGACCAAGGGGCTTCCTATGATGTCTGCGTTAGAGATCTCTGCATCTTCAAATGGTATAAGGAACTTCGCCAACCATTCTTTGGTGATCTCCTCCATGTCGTCGTCGGTCAACTTATAGTAGGATTGTAACTCCTCCTTGCTTTCGTCCTTGCGTGCAATAATATTAGTAAAGTGTCGGTCTGCACGAAAATTTTCTAGCGGTCTGTACTGATGCAATGTGTTCGATGTCATGTGGGGAAATGCCTCAATAGCACGCTTCAACTGTTAGTAGTAGGCATGGAACACCGCGTTTGATTACAACTGTTTCGCCATATCATTCGTGTACCAAAAGGTGGAGAACCTCGCGACCAACGACTCTGACGACTCAATCTCCAGGAAGGCTGCTCCTTCCGGCATTTGCCAAGCGAAAAATGTGACCAAGACTAGTAACCAGCTGAAATGAAATTCATACCCCTGATCCTATGCTTCACGACAGTCCTTCTCCAGTTCATTGACGATGTAACTTGCCCAATTCATTTGCATTCCTTCTATGCACTTCCCTGTGAGGTATAATACAAACCCAATGACATGTGTCAGACGGTTCTTCCTGACGAGCTTGCCAGCTATAAGTCAACAAAACCATTTGTTGGCACAGGGGAAGATGCAGGGTTCAACGCTTCAACAACGCACCAACAAAACTGTAACTACTGGCCCTTTCGACAACACGTGCGAACCATATGAAGTCTCACCTGAAGTAGCGATAGTGGGTTGCAGGACACAGGTGTCTACAACCAAGATGGGACATAGATCTGTGATTATTACACTTAGCAGAGCACTTAGGCAACAATATGCATTAGTTCATGAGCCCCATTCACTTCGCAGACTAAACCCTTATTACAGATCAGTGCAGTAACAATAAAGATCAAGTACTTTCAACTACTTAGCACATGACATTAGCTCAGATCTAGCATTCATTTATCATCCATAGATCACTTAGCATCCATATATCTATCCAACATATATAAATATCAACACACTAATAGATAAACATCATAAACAACATCAACAACATCGCACAAAGCACATCAAACACAGGATATACATGGTTAACCCCAGTGTAGGGCTACACCCACCAATATTCTTCTTCTTCTTTATTAGTATTCAATATTCTTACATCCAGATTCTCCTGTGCACAAATCCACAGAGCCAAGCCTCGCACCACCAGACAGGTGATCTGCGCACTAAGCACCAGACCCACCTTCCCAAAATGAGGTCAAGGCACAAAGCCAACTCCTCTGTTAAGCACATAGCCTTACATGCAACGTCTGCGCACAAAACAACTTACAAAACACTTGCACTTAGCTTCGCAAGTCTTAACACATTCTTGCACAAAGCCAGCTAGTCATGCACTAAGCCAACGACAATCCCAAAACAACACCCGCTCTTACATCACTTAGCTACTTATTTATACATTTACAAGCATGCCTAATCATGGGTAAACCCATGGGCCGACATCCCATAACCCATTACATAAACCCTAGTTAACCCTTTGCTTGGTCCACAAGCCTGCAAAACAAGCGAGATCCCTCGATCTCAACTCTGCCTGGGCGCTCCATCTTCGACGAACCTGTCGAAGTCCCAAAAGTGGTCAAACACAACCAATGTTTCCTCAAAACTTGGTCGAGGGCCAACATGAATCCATGGTGTATATTAGTCGGTATCTTCCTAAATTAGCAACGCGATCTATGCATGCAGTGGATTGCATTTCGGATGTGAACTCCATCAAAAAAATTGAAAGGGAGTAGATGTTGGGGAAAGGTACAATGAAGAAAGTGAGAGGTAATTAAATTGTGGATATTTTTAATAAATATAATTTTTTGTTTTTTTGTGTATATGATCATACTAATTTAATATTTATTCTTTCATCATTTATTAATATTTACCATGGTTATAACTAATATTTAATATTGGTGAATTGTGATTTTTTGATCGCTTAGTTGCTCAAGATTGGGATGCACTACATTTATACATTGCAAACAATCTTGACTGGATGAAGGTATGGATTGATAGATGTAAAGAACATGATGGCAGTAGGTTATCATGGAAATAACTGTCTGAATTGGTTAGTGAAGCTCGTCGTAATGGAGATTCTGATGTTACGCAGAGGGAAACCGATTTAACATATTGTTTGAAAGATGGAAAGGCAAGTAAATTCACCTATTTTATTCAGTTATTTTATATTATATTAATGTGACTGTAGGTGTTTTTTTTTCATATTATACTTTCCAAGTTATATAAATTTGTTTATTATTAATTGACAATGCATCTTTTACATGTCTAGCATATTGCAGTTGAAACACCACAAGGCTATGTGGTGAAATGGTCATAAATTTCAAATCAAACAGTTGGATGAAACCAAAAAAAAATTTGATAGTGGGATATCTGCAGTATTCTAGGTGACTAATGTTTCCTCTAGGAGTGATAGACGTCCTCAAGAATATGAAGATAGATACTATGTGTTTTTGAATGATATAATTGAGTGTGACTTTAATTCCTTCAAATTAGTTTTGTTCGATGTCAAATGGTATAGGTTACAAATGCATGAACATGATGAGGAAAGAACCGTTATTCAACATGCCAACGGATTTCCGATGATTAAAA
>SNQJ01S0104434.1:79394-89912 GCA_010110895.2 Picea sitchensis | reverse complement strand
TAATAAAACAATAAAACAAACAAAACATAATTCTTAAAACCTTTAACCTTAAAACCACCAACTCTTAACATTCTTAAGATCTCTATAGACTCATGCCCCTTAAAACTTATAACCACTATCCCCTATAAATTCTAACCCATATAACCTTTAGAACTTCTAATCATTAAAAGCTAATTTCTATATCTTCATAACCCTTGATTCTTATAACATTTATCACATGGAACCCTTATCCCTTATAACCTCTAATTTACTCTAAAGCACTATAATTTTTATCCCATATGGCTCATATCACCACTAACTAGTATAATCACTCATTAAATCGTATAATCTCAAACCCCTATAATTGTACAAATCCTAACACCTACAAAACTTATATACCTTTATCCTTATTATCCCTAACATCCTCAATCCCTATAACCCTAAATATTTAACCTATGACCCATATAACACTTAACATCTAACTTATACAACCCACAAAACTAACATAAACTCCAACCCCTAATAATTATCCCTTTTAACTCTTATAATCCCTAACCTATAATGGGTATAATTCCTAACGCCTAACTCCTACCCAACCCCTAACATGTATAGCTTGTAACCTTCATAAACTCTAGATTCTAACTCTCAAACCCTTATAATTGTATAACTCCTAACACTTATAATAATGCTTGAATTTAATGCCTAATCCCTAATGTTTGTAACCCTTGACCCCTATAACATTAAACCCTTATAATACCTAATACCTAACCCCTAGCCCTTGTAAAAACTATAACCTCGAATCATTAAAATTATTAAACACTATAACCTTTAAACCACTACCTCTTATGTATAACATATATAACATAATGTTATAACATATATCACATGTGTGTTATAACATATATGTGATATATGTTATATTATAACTATACACAACAAAACCAAATCGACAACGCGGTCCCGTTCACACTCTACTATTCACTTTTATACATGTACCTACGCGTGAGACTGTCGAGAACATGCAATTCTGAGATCAATGGGAGGGAAATAGTTGCACCTGCGCAGGAGACCGTTGAGGGACATCTGTGAAATTGATCAAGCGACACCGAGACTGAGGGAGAGGGAAAGGATGGTGAGTACCTCTGCACACTCGAATTCAAATTGGGAATAAACTTGAATTATCCTTTATCCTACGTTTGATTTTGTGTGAAGTGATTTTGTCCTACCAATCTGAACATCTAATTTGAGGCCAATTTGAACATTTGTAACCCCAGGGATTGTAAAAACATGCACAATTCTTCTTAGCAAATGCAAATCTATTTAACCGGAGAAACCCTCATAGAGAATAAAACTCTAGAGAAACCCCTTTCGAAAACCCCTTCGAAAATTCTGTCAACATCCATTGGTTCACCAAACCAAGTTAGTTTGGCCCCAAATTGAGCCTGTTATCACCTGCTAATTTGTATTAATTTTTCCCAAAGCATCTTGTCCTTGTGCTATTTTTTCCACTCAGATTTTCAAATATTTTCACCAGCTCTGTCAAGATCCCATCACCTAATTCCTTCACTCAACTGATCATCCAAAATAGTCATGTCCTCAATGAGTCAAAAAATTGGCGAATATCCCAAACCTATACCTAGCCTTAACACTTATCTAAATCCCTTAGTTTCATCACTTCATTCATTTTTACCCTTATTTTTATATTCCCGTTGAAAAGAAAAAATATTCCTTTTATTAAGTACCCTTATCCTATCCACATAGTCATGTGTTAAGCCTCATAAGCCCAAAGTCCTTAGAAAATAGAAAAAGGGTTTATTATTATTAATATAAATATTTTTATATTAAAATATTTATATTGATATTTAATCCAATATTTAATTTATGGAATCACGTCAAATCATGGGCACGAATCTCAATTGATAATGTGGAAAAGTCAAAGGTTGGATGGAGGGCACACATACATATTGGGAATTGAAGTAATGAGGAAGTTAATTATGTGAAGGTGGGCCGGGGAAAACTACCATGGTTTCGTTCGTGGATAATGTTTTTATGTGGAGCACATCGGGGGTAAAAGAAGTTTTGGATTAAACCACTCCAACCCAAGCCCGATGTAATAAATGCACCACTTATCATATGTTTAATGTGCGACATTTTCCAGGAATGCATTTCAACAACAATTATGGAATTTCTAATAAATGAAATTCCTCCTCACTGTGAAAAGGTTTTACGGAGGTAAGATTTAAGTTTTACAAATTAAAGACATTGATGTTTATTTCCATGCAAAATATTTAAATGGGAAGATGCACGTGAACGAAGACTTTGATAATTCTTTATCCAAAGATTTACATAAGTAAAAGAAGAAGATAAAAGGTATTTTACCACAGATGGTAAACTGGAAAAAAACACACTGTAAATGTTTTTTCACAGTGAGACGGTAAACTGGAAAAAACACACTGTAAATGTTTTTCCACAATGAAACGGTAAATTGGAAAAACATTACACAGTAAATGTTTTTTACAATGAAATGGTGAATTGGGAAAACAAGACATGGTTTTAAAAACCACGGGCATGAATTAAATTATGGAAATTTAATTCTACAGGAAAGAAAAATATTTGGGAAGTATTTTTATTTCAAATATATTATTCCCAAATATTTAATGAGAATATGGATAAATGGGATTAAATTTGAAAAAGTATAAGTGACATTTCAAAGAGAACGTGACAGAGGAAGGAGTTGGAGCGTTAGAGGAATCTGCAGGGATCATGAAACGTTTTTTTTATGAAAACTGACATTTGTAATCATTGTAGAAGCTGAAACATTTCATTTCAGTTATTGTAACTGGTTGCACATTGAAGGAACTCAAATTGGATACGTATTAGAGGTTCTGAGTGCATTAATGATGGGCATAAGTGAAAGGGCACAATTTTGTTGGTTCTGGACTCTATTGTAATTTTTCTGGGACTGAATTGAATACATATGCAGAAGCATTTTGAACTGTTTATGAAAAGATTCTAATGGCTATGATATGAGTTTTGTCTTCCTTCATTGTTTGTATTTCCTGTGTTCTTTAATTCCATTTACATTTTCATCTATTTAAATTGGAAAGTTAAAAGCCCATAATTCATCCCTTGATGCTCTCAACTGAAACAATTTAAACTGTGTGTATTTCTTCCTAACTAATTCAGAATTCATTTTATTAATGCTCTGATGCAATTACTTGTTTTTCTCCTTTCCTCTTACACTTTGCAAATCCCAATTTACAACTCAGATTCATTGCCTCATTTAGCTTTTATCCTCTGGAGAGTTGGCAGGGTGCCCTAGCAAGCCCGTGCCCATAGGTCTTGGTTTGCCACTGGGGGAATTTCTGAAAAGCCATCGTCCGCTCCCATCATAGCACCATTGTTTCATCTTATCTCTCGCTCATTTATCCCATTTCCCATTTTTCGGGCATTGGGTTGACCTATTTGTAGGATTGCACCTTATCTCGTGGGAAGAAGGGGCTAAAGGCCCGGAAGGTAAAAGTAGTTGGTAAAAGACAAAAGCCTAAAAATGAAACCTAGAGATGCTTCACCCAGGGATCCCTGAGAAGGCAATAAAAGGCCTCTCATGTCTATGAAAGTTCTTGTGGGTAACACTGTCATCTTTGGTCACCATGCCAAGGCAGTGTCCTCTGGTTAGCTCTTGAGTAAAAAGAAAAAGAAGAAGAAAGAGCAAATAAAAGAATAAAGGCAAGAACGGGCCTGGAAAAATATGCATCAATGACTGGTACAACTCGCCTTCTACAAAGGCACCCACAGATAACATTATGCATCCTTGACTCTCACTTCACCCACATGTCTGGACATCCCCTAGCCACATCACCTCACTTACATGGCTTGGATGAAATCCTCCTGGAAACTTTCATTTTCTTGTGGATACTAGCCCAATAGGATGTCTTGTCTTTTTCTCCAATCTTGTATTGCAGGTTTTTGTAATGTCTTTGAGCTACTGACAAATATATTAGGGGTTTTATGCATATGTTTAATAATATTAATGATGAAATGTGATTGACATTGCTATGATCCCTGTGACTAATGAGCCCATGGAGGGCGTAGCTTTTGATGTGCAGGACCATGCACGATGAACAGGTACCATTTGGATCGGTACACATGGGGAGATGATCAATTCAAACCTCCATGGGGATGAAGAGCCCACCAGATGGATGTTGAGAACCCATCAGGGGGGCAGAGACATGACGATGGTTGATTAGGGTTTTTCACTTGAGAAGAATAGGACGTTTCATCAGAGGCACTTTGGCAGAGCCCAACCTAGGGGGATTGACCCACTTCCAGTGAAACATTTGCCCAGGTTGGCCCAGGATGTGACCTATGGGCTCATGACATCATCTTAAGCGTGTGGTAGTTTGACAGGGTAATTGACACGTGTGGAATGATGGAGAGGCCCAAAGAGGGCTTACGTTTTGATCTTTATTGTTGCATTTGCCCTAAAAGGGGCTAACGCCTCCCTTTGAAGGGGTGATGTCTCACCTTTTGCTCAATTAGGGTTTTAAAATGAACATTTAATTTAAAACAATATTATTTTGGTATTTTGGTCTTGTCGGCCTTTTTATGACCTAAAAAGTTAAATTAGGTCATTGATACACTATATATTGAGGGTTTTGACTCTCATTTTATCATCATATTTCACTCACCAGTTGGTGAGGTCTAAACTTTGCGCCCCATTTGGGTTATTGTCTGATTTGAGGAAGGCGCACTTGTTGAAGGAAGAGATTTTTTGCATTCTATGGTGTTTTTCTTGAAGGAAGGTGTTACAACTAGGGTTTGCATGATTATTTTCTTGATGATTTGTAAGTATTTTTCTGCAAAACTTCGTGATTGAATGGTTGTAGTTTAATTTCTTGCATATATTTATAAATATTGTTGAATCAAAACCCTAGGTGACAAACACACAAGTAGGCCGTTGTCTTATGTCCCCTGATAGAAAAAAATTTAGCCATTGAAGAAGAAGAAGAGAGCCTAGCCATAACTACACTCCTTTTTCTTCTTCCCTTAAGCTAGTCGTACGTTTTGACTCCAAGAGGAAGAGGACGTCCCAGGCCTAGGTTACCTACACCTAGGGCCATTTTCTTTTAGGGTTTGATGAAAGAGCCTTGCCTTAGCAACACTCTCTCTCTTTAAACCCTCTTGTCTTGACTTTTCTTTTCATTGAGCTAGTTGTTTGCCGGGAAGGAGGAGAGAGCACGAGGCCTTGCCTAAGCAAAACTAGAGTGAGCCTCTCTCCCCTAGGGTTATGATTTTGGAGCCCTGCCTTAGCATCACTTCAAAACTTATCTCTCTAGTCCTTTAAAATCTCATCTCCTTCAACTTTTGCGTTCTTCACCTATGACTCCATTAACCCTAAGGAACTGATCTAAGACCTCCAATGTTAAAGTAGAATTGGATCCAAACACTCTCAAACCTCTTGAAATTGAAACCCTAACTACACTAACCCTAGCCTAGACTAATTTACTAACCCTAAGTTGCTGACGTCATCATTGAATATTTCATCTTTATTGCAACAACGTTTTGACTTTTGAGTAATTGAATGGTAGTTGAAGGCATTAATTGAGTTAAGAAGTTATTTGTTATATTGAATGCCATTTCATTCAATTATTTATTGATGAAGTGATATTAATGCCATTGTTATCTTGTAAACATTGACTTCGTCAAAATTTACTTTCAAATTGCTCATATTGAATATAAGATAGTCACTGATTTATATGAGGTATTAACCAAGATTGCACGTATTAGTTTCCTTGTTGTGTTGTCTCAAGCAGGTGCTCTTCTTTTATTTGGTTATACTCTATTATTGGCTATTTTTCCGGGACTATCTGATTGGCAGTAATCTATGAAGGGGAACTCCATCTTTGTGTTGTTAGCCTTTCCCCTTTCAAAACCCCAGGTTACCGGAGACGTCTCCCCTGGGCCTAGCCTCCCTAAATAGAAAGAACCTCTCCATTGTGATGACATTGGGTGGGGAAGGTTCCTGTTTTGCCAGTTTGACCTACTACTCCTTAGCCTTTCTTGTGTCTACAAACTATGTGATAACATAACTGCTTATGAAAAGATTCTAATGGCTATGATATGAGTTTTGTCTTCCTTCATTGTTTGTATTTCTTGTGTTCTTTAATTCCATTTACATTTTCGTCTGTTTAAATTGGATAGTTAAAATCCCATAATTAATCCCTTGATGCTCTCGACTGAAACAATTTAAGATGTGTGTATTTCTTCCTAACTAATTTAGAATTCATTTTATTAATGCTCTGATGCAGTTACTTGTTTTTCCCCTTTCCTCTTACAACTGTGCTCCCCCAGAGCATGCACGTTCTTCCTAAACCTTGGAAGGCCTTTCCAAATTCTCAAAGGCCTCGACCTTTGCTTATTTTCTCTACGAGCTCCACAGCCTTGAGTCTCGCCTGCATATTCGAAGACGCTGTCTCTCCTGAGCTTATCTCGGGATCAACCCTCGAAAGGGTCTCCTCTTCGGCCTCCACAACCTTTTGTGGTCTCTGTGCGTAAAATCACTACCCCTCCTGAGCTTAGCCTGCTATGAAACCTTAAAAGGTTTCCATGACTCTTTCTCTCCTCGCAGAGTCTCTGCACACCAATGTGGTATCTGTCCTAAGCTTTCTCACTGGCCCAAATATTCTAAGGACCTCAGTCCTTTTTCCTTCTCTTTCAGATGGAGAATCTGATGCCCTCCTGGCACTCCTTTTCTCAAGCAAACTTCTTGTTGAGACTATAGGGTGTTCAACAAGCGTGTGAAGATCCTTCCTTTTGGACTCTTCCCTGTTTCAGAACTCAAAAGAGTTCTTCTTGTGCTCTCTGGCACCTACTCAATGCCCTCCTGGCAGAGTGTCTAGAATCCTCAGTGATTCTGACTTCTTATTGAACTCACAACAGAGTTCCTTCCTTAATGCAACCTGTGCATATGCTCAATGCCCTCATGGAAGAGCTCTACATAACTCCTTAGAGATTCTGTCTTCTACTGTGTCTTTCCCTGCATAGTCTTGCCTCCAAGGTATTCAACAACCTTGAGGTCTTCCTCTGAGTTTAAGACTTCAGCTGGTGTACCCTCTTGGCATGTCCTTATCCAAATTCCGCAGAACTTGAAGTGCACCCTATGCACTGGCTATCAGAACCCATAGTGTTCTGTCACACCCTCTTGGCATGAAGCCTCAAAGATCCCCAGAACTGAAATCAAATAACTCCTACAAATGTATACCTATCCATACATCTACAACATATATAAAGAACACACATAGGCATCCATTCAACAGATAAGCACACACAGAATCATACAGGAAACTGCCTCTTTGTATTAACATGAAAATGACTCTTTACAAGGTGTTATGAGCGCAGACTGTAACAAAGTCTCAACTCCTTTTCTCCCTCTGCTCTACTCACTCAGATTCTCCATTCCCTCTGAGACCTTTTATTTTTTTTCAACAAGACCCAAAAAAAGATCTTTTACATGAGGGGGCTCTTCCCTCCAATCTACCTACCCTATTCAATTTCATTACCTTTACGTTGAATGGGTTGTTTAGTCCAGATTGGATCTAGATTGTAGCCTTACAAACCATTAAGGCTACCTACAGCTATGCTTGCGCAAAGGCGCGACTTCATGGCTCAACAACCTTACATACATTTAATTACATTTACATTCAAATTTTAAAATGTGAGAGGGTTGGCGCCTCTTCTCGTCATTGAATGCGTGCGCTGATGTGGGCTGGCTGGCTGGCGCATGGCTGGCATGGAGAGATGCTCCTGCATCATACTCCTTTACTGCAAAATTCATGAGCTCTTGCTCATGAGCTTCCCATCTCAGCTTTTGAAATCCTCCTGGATCCCAAACAATTCTTTGGAGTTGTTCATCTGCTCCATCTCCTTGCTATTGTTGTTGCTGCTTCTGCTACGTTGCTGATACTTTCCTTCTGCTCAACCTTTCCTTGCTGGAAATCTCTGCTGATCTCAACATTAGCCTCCTAATGTCTTCTATCATCTCTCCCAGCTATGACAATGGTTGGTTCTGTCCATGCAGTCTCCTCGGCTGTATTTTCTTTCTGTAAATGGGCAGATCATCACGATCTCCCATGTCATTTTCTTCATCCTCTGTGGCCTCAACTTGCCACCCTGTTGCAGAATTCACCTCTGCAGTCTCCTTAATGAACTGTTGTTCAGCCATCATCTCTGACAATACTTCTGCCATTCCTCTTGCTGGTATGTGTCCAACTTCTTCCAACTGCTCCTTAGCCTGGAATTTCCCTTCATCTACTTCCAACTTAATTTGCTGGATGTGCATGCCCTGCACCATCACCCTTCTCTCCAGGGCTTCAATCTGTTCACACAGATTAGCAAAATCTATGATGTCTGCTTCCTCTTCTTGGGCAGTCTCTAACATCTGCTCCACTTCTCCTTTGACAGTCGCATCTGGCTGTCCTTCTCCTGCTGTTGCTGCATCTGAAACATAGGTTTTAGCCCCAACTGAGCTAAGTGGTAGGAATATTTCAATTCCTCCAATCATTAGGAGATTACTTTGATCCTCCTTCTGGACGGTGAAAGTTTTTAACTTGTCATCATCTTCATCCACATGGCCTGTAAAACCACACGAATATTCACTTACCAACATTCCTTGTTGATATGAATTCACCTCTGAGTTCATGAGACTTTCACATAGCCTCATTTCAGTTGCCATGCCTACCTGGAAAATTGGGGTTTTCCTGCTGCCCTCCTGGTAGTCTATGAGATCCTGCAGTGACCTCGTCTTATTTCCATTCTGGCAACGTGAAATTCTCTAGCTGTATTCTTGACAGTCTATGAGATCCCGTAGTGATCTCATCTCATCGCCCTCCTGGAAATTGGGAATTTCTGTTCTGCCCTATTGACAGTCTTTGATATATTCAGCTGATCCCATGTCATCCTCACTACTGAGGTTTCTCCCATGCTCTGGTTCACACACCTGAACCATCTCCTCTGGTCCATTGAGGTTTTCAACATTCCTCAACCATCCTCTTAACAACCTCCACTGTCTTCTGGCCAATAATTCTCTGACTGGCCATTTTATCTTTGTCTTCATGGGCCATTCATATACCCATCTTGACCTTGCATCCTGATGCATCTACAATTCAAGTTCATCCATCCTTTCCCTGATCTCTGTAAGATCCTTGTCCCATTCAGCATTCTCCAGCTGCTGATGGATCTTCTTCCCATCACGTGTATGACCTTTAGTAGTCGTTCTTCCCAGTATCTATCTGTCCTCCTGATAGATCTGCTGCTGTCACTCTGCAACCCTTAGTGCTTCCAACGTTTTCTTACAGTCTTCCTAACTGTTTTCCTGACTGCTGCCTACCTGCAAACAATCATCACAGAGTTTCAATACTCTACCTTCTTCTGCCTATCTCTGCAAGTTGCCTCTGATACCAAACTTGTGTATATCAGAGTGTTTTCCTTCCTGCTCTCTCTGCTTGAAATATAAAAATAGAGTCAAGCTATGATACCACAACTGTGTGTATCAGAGTATTCTTTTTCTCCCTCTACCTGAGATAGACAAAATCAAGCTCTGATACCACAATAGGTGTAGACGCCTCCCCTGCCTCCGCAGGTTCTGCGCGACCTCCCGGTCTAAGGATCGTTCAAATTCCTCTTCTGAGCCGAAGTGACTCTTTTTATTCCCTGTCGGGACCTCAAATTTCGATCCACAGGTCCTTCAACTTTCCCCACAGTCACTGTACACGACCGTGAGCATTTTCCCTTGAAATGAAATTTTGGGTTTCAGGACTCCCTTTGTACTGATGTCGAGAGTCCTTGACTCTTCAATCTCCCGATCTTCGAAATTCTGATTTGTTGAAACGACTTTACTCGTGGTTAGCCCCATGGGCTATACCCTTAGTCCATATGACCTTCCCTCATATGACCACAGTCCTATTTCGGGGTTTCGTCTACGCAAAGCGCCCGACCTCTTGTCCTTTGGACTCCTGAAAAGCTGAATTCCGGTATCCCGAAATACCTTTCCCCAGTTCTTCACTTTTCGGAATTTTGGAGTTTGAATCCCCGAAAACCTCTGGACCCTTGGCTTCGAAACTCCCGAAGTTTCGAATTCTGATACACCGAAACGTCGCCTTCCTCCAAACGCTTTCGAAATTTCGCGTTTCGAGTTCTCCTGTTGCAAGGCTTCCTTCCCTGTACCTACTCTCCCACACTTCCGGTGTCCGAAATGTCAAAGTGACGATACGACCCTTTTTTTCTCCTGGCCAAGATCAACGACTATGATCCGCTCCTCGAATCAACGAGCCTGATCGTTTCAGAGTTTTTGTCCATAAGAGCCCAGATCTCTCGTCGTCAGGATTTCTGAAATCCCGATATCCGGTATGCCGAAACTTGGACTATGCCCTTGCGACTCGACAATGCTCCTTCCACTTTGCTTTCGGGAATTCGCATTTCAGAATTTCGTGAATGTTGTTGCACTAAGCCCTTGTTGACATCTGATACTTCCGGTACCCG
>SNQJ01S0104434.1:55123-70383 GCA_010110895.2 Picea sitchensis | reverse complement strand
GAAGTTGTTTAATCTTGGAGAAAACCTCCCTTGATCCAACGACAACAACAAAGTCAACGTTGACTTCGTTGTTGCTACTTCAAATCAAGGGAGGCAGTTTAATCAAATATTAGACGCGTTTCTCCAATAAATTATTCTCGAAACCAAGAGGAGCTCATTTAGGTATGTTCTGAAACTCTCGTAAAAATGCATCTTAGAGTAAATAATGCGCTTCAAATATGACTTGTATTGATTTTTTAGATATTTATGGAGGTTGAATGATTTTGGCAGGTACTTTAAGATCTTTCTTCGTCGATTGAGGGAAGCTCAAGACGAACAGAGGGTCATACAACTGAAGAGAAAAACATGGGGACAACCATTCCAACTGTACTGCCGACTAGTTCATCATATCAGGTGTGATTGCTCTTTTCAACATAGTTTATATATCCATCAATTCTAGTTATGTTTAATGTTTATGAATTGTTATGTGATTATTTATTAATGCAAGGTTTTCTATGTGATAATTTATTGAGATATATCATCTATTTAGTACTTGTCATGTTCTCACCTTGCATCCAATAATGGTAGATACGAGTCCATTTATATTGAGTGAAAGAAACCTTGGCTTCCTATAGGGATTGATGAAGTGTTAGTTCATGCATCTACTACTAGGGGTCCTCCTAGAATAAGGCCAAATGAATTGAGAATTTTTTTCATAAATAATGTTGTTGTACTATGCCTACTTTTTTCTAGGAATTGTTCCAGATCATGGAGCATGTATTGTTACCATCCATCCTAATATAAATATCATCTTCTGCTATGTTTGTTTCATATTTGTCTTGCCATATTCATTCCCATAGTTCATTTTTACCTTTGAGTCATCTCATGGATACAACAACTTATTAGTGATCTATTTTGAGCCATAAAATAAAGGACTTTCATTTGACGAACTTCTACAAGTTTTCTCAAATTGCTTTCTGGGTCACTTTAGGATTATTTATTGGGCCTAGTTAAGTGCAAACAACTTGTTGTTCATGTTTTCTTACTTGCTTCCCCCAATTTCAAACAATAATAAATAATTGGGTTTTAGGTTTCATGACACCCTTCTTCCATTATATAAGGTGTCACGAGTGAAATCATTTTGGGATTCCACTTAAACCTAGCTTTCTCCTTTTGTGAACCAATTTTTGAAAAAAAAATAATGTCGGGTGATCCTTGCATGCTGATCATGAAAACCCAGAAAGTGCTTCAATGATACAATTTTCCTCCTTTACGCAATGTCACCCAGGGATGATAAGTCTCTGTATGAACACAAAGAGATAAGAAGGAATTAGATCATGGGGACAAACACCCTCTCACTGGATATCCCTTTGTCTTAGCTTCATCCATCATTTCATAAAATCGAAATCGAAGGTATTACACTAAAGATATCTTAATTTTAGTCCAAAACGTCAATTTTGGGAGTGGTGTTGAGAGCATTACAAATGTTAAGTTATCAAAAGGGTAAGGTCAATTTTCTTTGGAGGTGTTCTCCATATGTTTTCCACATCCCTCTCTTCCATTTCCTCCACACTCCACATTCTCCTTTCCCTCCACATCCATTTTCTCCACATTCCTTTTCTTCCACATCCCACTCTTCCACATTCCTTTGCATTCCTTTACTCTCCCTTGCATTCTATATTCCTCCCTTTCCCACCTCCACATCCTCCCCACTAGTACGCATTTTTGCATCCATGCGGGACTCCTCTATGCTCACTCCCCTCAAACTCCTCTCTACATGCCTATCTACACTCACCCCTGCATCACCCCTATCCCTCTACTAGGTGGCGATATGGCAACCAAAAATTACACTAACAACAAGATACATACGTTTTCTGTGGCTCAATCTCTTCTACCACACTCTATACTAATAAGGAAGCACTCTTCTTTATAAAGATCTCAATCTACCCTCCCAAAATGCATGTGGGATAATAGGGAGACTTTTAATCAATAACTCAGATTGCACAAGGAAACTAATCGACAATGGCTGAGTCTCCATCTTTCAAAGGCCATATATTGAGTTCCTGGTGTCGATATTGGGTAAACAAGAGCTCATCAGAAAGATAAGAAGGTGAAGAACATATTGGTTGTAGTTTTAGGGATGAAACTTGCAATATTTTTCTGAAAAATTCAAAGAGCATTCTCTCTCTCTCTCTCTCTCTCTACACACACACACACACACACACACACACACACATTACATAAGGTTTCTTTACCCCTGCCACCTATACATCAAACTCCACCTAGAATGGCCATGACATATCCATGTCATTATACTAGTCCACATCACTTGTATGGGGTCCACATCATCTATACGGTTCCATGTCATTTTTTAGGGTTTTTCTTTAGGATTTAAAATATAGATTTAATTATATATTTTTCTTCCATTTTTCAAACCACCACCATGCATTTTCACATATGGTTCCTCCAATTAAACTCATCGAACAAAATTTTCAACCCATCACCTACCATAAATTTGGGGATGGAATAAAGATAAGATGGGGAAGGGGACCCTTGGGTTGGGAGTAGTTTGGACCACACGATTCCTGATTTGATGACTCTGACCTTAAGGCATAGAAGACTATTTAGACTTTCATGAATTGTAGATCTCTTTCTAACAAATATCCAAGGAGAATATTGGTACTAGTGATGGGAAGATGCTCAAGTTTGGTGTTCCATTATTGCTAGGTTGAATTCATGCCATGTAAGTTTATAAAATAAATAAGATATGTTGGTTTGGGAAAAAACTCCTTCTAGTGTATATACTACAAAGGCTCGTGATATTTATTTAAGTAAAGAAGAAGAACAAAGTGATATTGTTTGGTGGTGGAGGGGTGACTAGAAATTCAATTGTCCTTTGAAATCTAATTTTTTATGTGGTTCCTCTTAAACAATAAAGCACTAATGTGGGATAATCTACAAAAAATAATTAGACCCTAGCTAGGGAGGTGCTCCCTTTATGTGTTTGTGATGAGACCAATATTCATTTGGTATTGGAGTGTTCCTATACCAAAGAAGTTTTGAGGGAAATAGAAGTGATAACATGTTTAAACAATGTGTGGTCTGTAAGTAATATAGAGGAAGGAATTAGGAATTTGTTTGGTAAACCTGTGGTAAAATCATAAAAATATTTGCCTCTTATTCTCTCCCAAGGTATCTAGCTAGCCAAGAATGCCAATTTATTTGAAGATAAATATATTCTCTCTCCGCAGTGTGCAACTTAGGGGATCATCATTTGAAATAACTTTCCTCGAGAAAAAACATGATAAAACAACTAGAGAGATTATGATTGAATAAATATATAGGGAGGGATCTTGGGCATAATTTGATGGGGCTACTTAGGGAGATCCTCGAATATGTGGGGTAGGTGGATTTAGTTTTACAAATAGGGAATATTATTTAAAGTTAGAGCATGAAACTAACAATTTTGCAAAATTAGTGATGTTTAAGTTGCTTTTATTGTTAGCTAGTAAAAAAGGGGTTATAAGGCTTCAAGTATTTGGTGATTTGATGACAATGATTAAATGGATGAGAGTTGAACAAAAATTCACAAACTTTATTTTTCCTCCTTTGCTAGAGGAGGTTCGAGGGACCTATAACTTGTTTAATACTTTGTCTTTCGATCTTATTTACAAAGAAATGAATTTTGATGCTAATACATTATTAGAAGCTCAGGTTGATATGGTTGTTGGTCAATAACATATTTTGGAGGTTAGAAAAGGGTACGTTGTTGAATACTACCATCCACCCTTCCATGATGTTCTTCAACTTTAGTTCCTACAATTGCTCACTGAAAGTTTTTAATGTTTTTGATGCTAGTATACATGTATGTTTTTTTCTTTTAAATATACAGGGTTTGGCGCTTGAAGAAGTATGTGGATTATTGTATTTTGATATTTTAGACTTATAGAGTACTCTAAGTAGAAACTTTGTGTGGCTCTTCATCTTGATTGTGTGGGAAGAGGGTTTTTGGCTATTTTATGTAACCTTGAAATATATTGTAGTATGGTGAAGGTACATCATTCCTTTTGGAGTCATTTAGTACCATACACAATTATATATAATAATTTTGAAGCATTTGAAAAGTGTGTGTGTATTAATTTTATTCCAACAATTGTCTATATCCTTGTCATATCTCCCGATACTAATTATTATATCATATTTAAAGTACCAAAAGCTCTTGCCTAGATTGTGTGCCATTTGAATCTGTTTATATCAATATTATCTTACCTTCATCTATGTCCCTTGCATCCTTTGCAAGAAGATTTACTACTTAACYGTGCTCTTGATAAATGTAGGAGATATATAATGCTTGAAATATTAACCTCGATGCATGGCCTTTCTCTACAAATCTTACGAGAATGATGTGTGTATGTTGAGCTAGGATATTCATCCAATCACAAACTACCCTGGAATCCAAGAAAATATGGATCCATTGTATCCCAATTTTTGATTATATCTTCATCACCGTGAGTAGGTTGATTACCTTTGCGTAGTTGTTGGGTCGAAAACCTGTTCCACTTTTCATAGTGATTGTGCAACCATAATAGAATGTCCCACCGACTTTTCTTTGGCTAGGATGTCCCCTGGAGGAAACAACACAAAATATATACAAGAAACTATGATAAACCTTTAATGACATAATTTGTATAATCAAAACAACCCTTTATGGTTTGCAAACCATTGTTGAGTATTTTATTTTATACATTATTTCAATGGGGGATGGTTTTTTTTCTTTGAATATTTCTTCATTCAATGTGATTCAAAGACCCCACATCACATGTAAAGGTGGAATTATCATATCATGTGCAATGCCTCTTGTCTCAAACCATTTATTACATGATTCAATCAAAGTGTAGACCATGCAACCCCAATGTACTCCAAACCTCCATCCAGAAGTGGAATTTGACCAAGATGTGTAGCACCGATTCAACATTTTCCCTATAGAGGTAACATTGTCCCGATGCTTCCTTGTCTCTTTTAAGTAAATTGTTCCATGTGGGAAGTCTGTTGTGGAGCAAAAGTCATGCAATGTTTTTTTTCTTGGGTGGGGCCCATAGTTTCTAGAGTTCACTCCACTACCATGGTTTCATTGCCTCCTCAATTTATGTTGATAGGGTCTTGTACTCCATTTTTACACTAAATGTTCCCCCATGTTAGTTTTTTTTCCCATTAAATATTCTCTTTACTTTCGGATAAGACACCAGGGTTGGCTATCAAATATTATATGAATATGTTCCAATGCCCGTGGAATTGCTCTTCCAATATAATCTTGGAGGTTGAAATCCACCCCAATTTCCATCTATATGTTGCTTCATTCAATTTTTTTATCAACATCGGTGGACAATGTACCCTTTGACCAAGACCAATGATTGCATCTCTACCAATAAAAGCTAAATGTCCATCCCTAATAGACAATGCTAGGTGATTACCAATAGTATTAAATAGGCCCGTATGTTGAAGATATGGGTTGTCAGGGATCTATAATAAGTCATGATGCTTGATTTTTCTTCCGATGCCTTTTTTTTATTCATTCATTTTTTTTTAAAACACCTACAGGTCGTTGGTATTACGACATCTAGAACTTTGCTCCCATGGCGTCCATGTCATTGATATATAACTTACTGTCTCTCAACCGATGTTACCATCCTTCGTTCTTCCGACGTCTATAGTTTCACTCCCATGGCGTTCGCAAGAGAGATTGCATACATGTCAGAAATCCCATGGAATTCACGTCGCAAGAGAGATTGCATACACGTCATAAATCCCATGGCATTCACGTCGCAAGTGAGATTGCATACACATCGGGATAACAACGTTAACTAGCATCGCTATTGCGACATTTCGAGCGTTGCTGCCATGCAATCCACATAGTGGAGAGCGACGTAATGGGACGTCAGAATTATGATGTCTCTGATGTCGCTGTAGCGAAGACTATATGGGGTTTGGATAGTCAAATCTGAGATGACATGTGTCTGTATCAAACATCACAACATAGACAATATCTATGGCATCAAAAAAGTGACGTCATGTGAAATGACGATTGAGGGGGTCTATTGTTTGTCGTTCTCCCGACAATATAAAGTGGCAATTGCATTGAACGCGCCGTCAGAATTTGACCCAAATGTACTAGTGAGTTAATCACTGGTTAAGTTGTTGCAGTAAGAAAATAATTAAAAATAAATTAGTTGCAACTAGAAGTGGAGAGTTTACTATTTGTGGATAAAGTGGTTATAAGTGGACAAGTGGCTAGAAGTGTGTTAGCCCTAAAAGAAGGAATTTGCGTTAATTTGGTTAGAAGGTAACCCCTTGAGGAAGTTGTTGAGCACTCAACACACCCTAAAAAAATCTATGACCATTTTATTTTTGGGTACCACTCGATCTTTTGCATTGTCTGTTTTCACTTTAGTTATGAAACTGATACCTTCACTTATATTTTATGTTTCATGTTTGAATTGATTAGAGTTTGCTTGAATGTACAACAAAGAACCTTCTTAACTCTGAAAGAAACTTAAAAACTACCCAAGGAATCGATGATCTAAAAGTTTTCCCTCACTCTCTTAGGAAGTTCAACATCGACAGAGGTAAAAGGTGAAGGAAATCGCTTGAGAATTCGAAATAGCCAAGCGCCGATCTCCATCGGCGTTGACTGATGACAACCTTTCTTTTCTGCGAATATGCCTCGAAAGGGATTGTGCCAAAGACCGATCCATTCGACTTCGGCAGATAAATATAACAGTAAGCGCTGCACAAATGGAAAGTGGCATTGCCGACCCTCGATACAATTTCGACGTTGAAAAAGTTACAACGTGTTAACCCGCAAATAAAACCATGCATTAATTTTACTTTTCCCGATGCCATCCAAGCATCAATAGCCATTGTACCTAACTTGTTATGTGATTTCGATGTGTATGAGGTCCCCAAGTGCATTTCCTACCAGTTATCCGAGTGATCTCTTTATGTTTAGATATTTTAATGACCCCCAGTTAATAACGCCACATTAACATCAACTGATATCGGACGTTTTAACAGAGAATACATCAATGAATTTACAAATGAAATGATAACAATTATAAAATCCCATAATGCAACAACGTAGGGAGTCAGGCATCTGCAGGTGATAAAGGACTATTACGAGGGACTTCTCCAAGATAAACTCGCCAGACCAGAATTCCAGAGAATTTGAGCTTGACATATGTGTAGGATTCCCCATAGAACTCCTGGAATTTATAGAGAAACGAAGGAGCAAAACAGAGCGTGCCAATAAAACACTCGCGCCTCGCGACATGATTTTTTGAAAACTCAACGCGCCATAGCTGTTCGACGGGTGCAATCCAGAACATGTAAATGCTGTCGATCAGAGTTGCAGGGAACGTGTAGTATGATCCTTCCAATCTTTTAAAACTTCTGAACCTTCGTTATTGACGAATGATGTTTGACACGCTTGATGATATGGATTATGGAGGCATTTAACAACTTTCTCTTTATGGTATCCGACCTTTTGGGAGCATATACACTCACACTCGTCTCCAACGTCTCGTTTCGGCCCCAAAGGTCAAGTGATTACTATGATGGTTTAGATGCTCATGTCTTTCGTACTTGATTTGCCACCCTATGGCATGCTGACATAATTCATTTAAATGAAAGAGGAGCGGTGACTTCGGCTAGGTCATCACAGGTCATTCAAAGGAGAAACTGGGATCACTTAAATATTAAACAACTGAGACTAGCAAGCTACACAGGTACGCGTTAATCTTTTTGGTTTGTTTATGTCTTATCATAGGTTGCTTAGTCGCTAAACTACCTATACCTTGATTGCAATAAAAATGCTCCCGACTACCGAACAGAGCTCGTCCCATGGCCTCGCCAAAGAACTCGAAAGAAACATCGAAGCTGAATCATCGGAGCAATGAAGGATTCTGGGCTCCTTGATTTTTTCACCCCTGATGAATCTACCGACCTGAGTGATGTGTTCAAGTTGTATGCCGAACAAGATTCACTATGGACCGAAGAGTTTGCGAATATAATCGATGCAAGGCCAGGGCAAGTGCAACAATTCGCAGAACATCCAATCAGAGCCCGAACGATGCTTCGACAATTGAACTTCGGTCTAGAAAAGTACTGGGCCCATGCAACGAACATAAGAGGGATATATGTGGCTCCAATGGAACAACACAGATTTCCATGGGCCAATACTTGTGAAGAACTCTTTATCAGTTGGTCTGAATATGAAAGAAGTCATCCTTTTCAAGAAATATATCGGGTGGACTATTAAAGAAACTGTTGGATGATCACACCACATGGCGATTTTTGTTTGGTTCAAACTGTACTTAGCCGTTAATTTCAGTTGAATTTTCTATTATAAATAAGGACATCGACCAATTAGTCAGGGTCGATGGTTGTTGTAAGAACTCTTTCTTTTTGGATGTTAAGAATTATTTTGAGACTGCTATGAATTGAGAAGTCCTTCTAGACCAAAGACAAGCTATTTTCATAAGATGTATGTGATTGGACTTGGAGAAGAACTACTTCCTATCCTTCTCCATGAGTGATGCAGTAAATGAGTAAGATAAATTAATTTCGTTGTCAGTTTATCCGGTGCAATGATTTGATGTTCTTTGCTTTAATGATGAAGATAAATCGTTGTGTTATTATGTGATGAATGTTATGGTAGATGAATTATTTTTCTTACCATGACCTTGATTACATATGTGTTTTCTTTCTATTAATTAGTTTTCTTAGACAGTAATTGGATGCTCATTTGGTTAATGTATTAGTACTAGGACCTTTGGCATATAATCACTGTCTGCCTGTTTGAGCAGCGGGTTATCCCAAGCTCATCCTCTTCCCAGTAGTTAAAACTCAATCCTATTACTTGTCAAGTTGGTTTATACTGGCTTGCATCTCTTATACCAGCCCCACCCAAAAAAAAAATACAGAAAAGAACAGTCCTAACTGAAGGAAGAGCCTTCACAAGAAAACACAAAGCCCATCGATAAATTGGTCGGATCACAATATCTGGAGAACCATTCCATCTTAAACACTGCAGAGTCTAATTGGGCCTCGGTGGCAGGTTTGGTTCCTACTGTTGATTCAAGGGATTTAAGACCCATAAACAGAATTGGCGCTAGAAGGAGGGACTGAGAATGAATGGTTGAGTATATAATTTATATAGTATTTCTAACAACCTACAGATTCATAATGGTCCACATGCATGGCTAGTCATTCAACAAATAGCCCACACTTACTGAGTACTCCCGAAGTGGGTAACTCACCCCAGCCCAAGGAAGAACCTTTTCACCCTGAAATACCTTACGCCCTTCCTCACGAGGAAGTGAATCAATTCTGGAGAATGACTAGAGCCTACGCCTGACAAATCGACGCGTTGTCCTTAACTCCCATCCTCCCTCAAAGAAAACAACAAAGCAGAGCAGTGGTTAGCACTCTCGACGAAGTTTTCATACACTCCATAGAAGACTTAATAGATTTCGTGATTACCGAAATCCAAGAACCTCTTGATCTAATACCCGAAACGCCAGCTGGCAACATCTCCTAGCCAAACGATTGTTCGGAAGAAGAGAAGATCAACTCAGATTCCGAAGATATTGAAGGTAATAATGATCATGAGGAGGAAAGGGAAATCCCACTTCAAGACAAACAACCTTGGTTGACTAGAGATGCTGTGGCCATCCTAGGATGAGTACGTAATCTTCCTCGACACCCAGAAAATCTTCTCCCCAAGTATGATCCCGAAACTTCAGGTTTACCTGAAGATCATATCAAGAAGTTCATACTCGCAATAAGGCTTATGAATGTTCAACATGAAGACATAGTATGTAGGCTCTTTCCCTACACATATGAGAACTCAGCTTCCACGTGGTATTTTCATCTGCCGGTAGGATCCATAACAAACTGGACCAAGTTCTAGAAGGACTTTTTAGACAAATTTGTGGAGGAAACTACTACGGGAGCTCTGATGGTTGAGCTGTTCACAGCCACCATGAGCCCAAAAGAGATGGTCAAATATTTTAATCAAATATTCATGACCATCTTAAACAAATTCTAGCTCGTGGCGAAACCAACTCAAGAGTTGCAAATAGAGGTTTATGCCAATGCGCTTCCTGCTTCTATTTCTATGTTCGTAAAAAGGGTCACTAAGAAAACCCTTGTGGAAAATTTTGAAGAGGCCAAGACAATAGAATTATAGATGAAAGGATGTAAAGAAGGCTAGGCCTCTTTGATGAAAAGAGAAACCCAACCCCCTCCTAGGAGAGGACTCCTTTTAACCATACCGCCGGGGAAACTGACCAAACAAACTCCCGACAAGGGTAATGGAGATATAGAAGACCTACAACGCATGGTTAAGAAATTATCAAATGAGGTCATAGACATGAAGAGAACCACAGGGGAGGAAAACCAAAGCCAAAAGCCCTAAAAGATTTTCTTTAAAAGAAACCAGCCTTTCAAAGAAATTGAACCTTCCCCAGCCAACTTAAACATTGACCTAGTGAATGTTGTGTCTGATTCTTTTTGTTCTTATCACCAGGAGAACCAATCTGAAAGAGAATTCCCTCAATGGGTCCATGCCATGAACTTAATGGCCAATCATTTTATGGACGAAGTCTCCCTGACCGAACAATCAAGTAGTTAACCCATGAATATTGCCGACCAAGAAGAGGATGACCCACCGCGAGACACAACCATACTGTTATGGGATCTCGATGTGATTGTGCCTTCAAATGATCTGTTTGAGTCCTGAGAACAACCCATATACATTTCAGTAATACAGACACGTGTAAGGGTCAACCCGGATCGAAATATATTGACGCCACCCGGGCCTCGCAAAGTAAGTTAACTTCCGATTGCCCGAAAATATCTTTTTCCCTCGGTAAAAAGCCTATAAGCATCCATACCCAGGAATCTCCCAAACTAGATTACAACGTAGTCAAAGATTTGAAGAAGCTAAAGGCTAATATATCGGTTATGGACATATGTAGGATTCCTTAGCAGAAATACTTTCTGTTGCAAGCTCTAAGATTGGTAGAAGACCTAACCACATGCAATGGTCAGAAGAAGAATCTATCCCCAACAAATCTAGTGAGCAATCCAACCATAAATACCTACTCGAAAGGTAGGAAGGAGAGGCCTTTTGTACCACCTTTACTTTTAACGGTTGAAGTCTTTAATAGGAACCTTCAAAATTGTTTGGTAGATTTCGGGGCGTCTTATAAGGTCATGCCCTTGGCCATTTGTAATAAATTAGGTGCTATCCCTCTCAAAAGTGATAAGCATGTCATACAACTGGACATAACCCAGGTCAAGGTCATGGGAGAACTCAAAGATGTGATGATCAGGATAACGACACATCCTAATTTCATGTAGGTGATTGACATCATCGTGGTGGATATCCTTGAGGCATATGGGCTATTCTTGAGTCGAGATTGGTCTGAAAAGCTAAACGGATATTTCAGTACAGACTGGGCACACCTTTGGCTACCGCTAAAGGGATACAAGAACATGATCATAATCGATAGGGAGCGATATCTTAAGCATACGGTCACTGATCTAGGAACCCCAAATGAACCAGCCTCTACCGATTTCCCCATATTGGGCAATTATCTGGTGATTCTCACTTCGGGAACTTTTCTCCTCTCCTGTCTAATGTTCCACTTACCCAAAACTACGAGATGAATTTTCAAGAGGAATCGCTGATGCTGACAGAAGATTCTCTCTTCTGTCAAAACCCCGCACTAAGACGTGTGGGAGAAAAGATCGGGAAACAAAACATTAATGATGGTAGAGAAAGGAATGATTGTCGTTCACAAATTTGGACCCTCTATTTTGATGGATCCAAATCACAAGAAGGGTCGGGAGCAGGGTGCATCCTCATCAATCAGAAGTGTAAACGTCATTTCTTGTCCTGTAGACTAGAATTCTAGTGTACCAACAACACTGTCGAGTATGAAGCTCTAGTACAAGGGTTAAAGAAAGCCATAGATCCAGATGTCAAGGAACTCAAAGTTTTCGAAGACTCTGAAATTATTGTTAGACAAGTGAGAAATACTATACATTTCAATTCGCCTCATCTTAAGAACTACCAGCAAGAGGTGCATATGCTAATAAAATGCTTTGAGGCTTTCAATATCACTGCAATTCCCAGAGCAAAGAATATTCTTGCCAACTCCTTGGCCATAACTGCTTCTAGAATTTCACCTTTAGAAGATTATGAAGCCTCCCGATTCACTGTAGATATGCTCTACAAACCGTCGGTACCTAATAACATTTCTAATTGGAAAGTCTTTGAGGGAGATGAACAGATCATAAGCTTCTTAACCAACCAAGACAATTTCAAAGATCTCTCTATTGACGATGAAGAGTTACAAGAGCACTGAACAGAAACTGATCCTCGATCAGAACAACATATGGATAAATCAAAGGCTCACACAATCCCGAAGGGGATAGCTAATCTAGAGAATCTATTTGATCTAAAGGAACGATTCAAAGGCCCAAAAAACGCAAAGACTGGTAGCTCTTGTCCCCTCCATGAAACTATAAACCTTGGAACCCCAGAGAACCCAAAGCATGTGAATCTCGACAAAACTATGTCTAAGGAAGAGAGGAAAGCCTACCTCAAATTATTTAGACAATACCAGGACGTCTTCGGATGGTCCTATAAGGATTTGAAAGTGTATGATACCCGCATTATTCAACACACCATCCCATCAAAACCCGAAGTGAAACCTTTCCAACATAATCTTTGAAAGTATCATCCAGCCCTGGAACCTCTCATGTATCATGAATTAAGGAAGCTTCTAGATGCGAAAATAATTTTCCAAGTTAGTTATTCTGCCTGGGTAGCAAATCTTGTTCCGGTGAGGAAAAAGTTGAGAGAGATCCGAATTTGCGTAGATTTTCGGAACCTCAATAGAGATTTATTAAAAGACTATTATCCCGTCCTGCCGATGGAACAACTCCTACAGACCGTGTCAAGCTCAAATATTTTCTCTCTACTAGACGATTTCTTAGGCTACAATCAAGTGTTGGTTTCAGAAGAAGACCGTTTAAAAACCACCTTTCGAACCTAATGGGGAACCTTCGCTTATAAACGCATGCCTTTCGGGTTAATCAACACAGGAGAAACCTTCCAAAGGGCCATGGATGTGGCTTTTTGGGGACTTATTAATAAGTGTGTGGTGGTGTATTTAAATGATGTAACAGTGTATTCGAAGAATAGAGAAGAGCACATCCAATACTTAACTCAGATTTTTGAGAGATGCAGGAAATACGGTATATCATTGAACCCTAAGAAAACTATTTTTGGTGTCGAGGAAGGTAAGTTGTTAGGTCATATTATATCTCAAGTAGAAATTCACATAGACCCGAAAATGATTAAGGCCATAGCTCAACTCCCGCTACCCCATAACAAGAAATCTATGCAATCCTTTTTCGAGCAAATCAATTTTGTGAGGAAATTCACTCCCAATTTTGTTGAAATCATCAAACCCTTACAAAATATGATTTGCAAGGATGCCGAATTTAAGTGGGATGATGAGCGAAAAGATGCCATATCCCGGGCCCCGGTGTTGTGAAGTCTCGATTTCAATAGAGACTTTTTCCTTTATACTTTCGCCTCCGACCAATATCTAGTTGCAGTTTCGACTCAGAAGGATGATGAAAACAATGAAGCCCCAGTGTCATTTATGAGTACCAATCTTCAAGGGGCTGAGCTCAATTACCCTGCGATATACAAGCAGGCCTACGCGGTCTATAATGTAGTAAAGCATTTAAGGTCTTACATCCTCAAGAATCACACCAAGATGATTGTGCCACACCCTGCGTTTCGATCCCTGTTTGCCCAACAAGAAATGGGGGAAAGAAGAGGGAACTGGATGGCAATAGTCCATAAATTTGATCTAGATACAAAACCTGGCAAACTAGTAAAAATACAAGGTTTGTGCAAGCTCTCAGCCGAAGCCCAGGATTGAGCGATTGAAGATTCCGTGTGGGAAAACGAAATAGCACTATGGTGTGGCGAAGTAGCATACATCTCCCCAGGACAAGGCTCCTGGTACACGGATTTAACTCATCTTCTACATCACGAGACTTGTCCCAAGAACCTCAACCCTAGGGAAAGGAGAGCCCTGAGGTTAAAATCTACATAGTATCGCCTTATAAATTCGGTGCTCTTCCAGATCAACTATGATGGGGTACTATTGAGATGTCTCAAACGAGAAGACACCGACAAAGTGCTAAAAGAACTCCATGATGGCCTCGCCGAAGGACATTTTGTAGGAAACACCATCGCTCATAAGATTTCGAGAGCCGACTATTATTGGCCCACCTTGTTCAAAGACGCTCATAGTTATGCTAGGAACTGTAAGACTTGTCAAATAAGCACTGGAAAGGAGAAAAGGGTAGCAATCCCACTTCAACCTGTGACTGTCTCTAGGACTTTTGAGCAGTGGGGGTTGGATATCATAGGATAAATTATGCCTAGCTCTTCAAAACTCCACAAGTACATTCTTACGACCACCGACTATTTCACAAAATGGGCAGAGGCCATTCCTCTAACTCATGTAAACGAGAAGGTAGTAATCCAATTTATAGAACAATAACTGATCACAAGGTTTGGTGTCCCCTATGTTCTGGTCTTTGATAATGCTACTTACTTCTCTTCTACCCTATTAATAGAGTTTTCTCTGGACAAAGGAATCATAATCAAGTACTCTACAAATTACTACCCTCAGGGAAATGGTGTGGCAGAATCAACTAATAAGAATCTGGTAAGGATACTAAAGAAGACAGTTACAGATAACCAAAGAAATTGGCATAACCAACTTCATAATGCCCTATGGGCCGATAGGGTCACACCCAAAGAAGCTGTAGGGAATTCCCCATACTTCCTGGTCTACGGACAAGAAGCCATCCTCCCAGATGGGCTCTATCTTCGATCTCTTCAATTGGCCCAAGATTCCAACAAGGAACCATCATCGGCCATGCAACAAAGAATCAACACTCTGCTCATGCTGGAAGAAGAGAGAGAAAAGGATAAGTCAAAATTCTTAGCTCACCAACAGATCATGAAAAGATGGTTCGATAAGCATAAAGCTAAAGAGAAGAATTTTGAAGTAGGAGACTTGGTCCTGAAATGGGACAAAGCGAATGAACCAAAGGGGAAACATTCTAAATTTCAGAACCCATGGCTTGGACCTTTCCAGGTGGCTGAGAATATTGGGGAAGGC